>CAUYTI010022680.1:0-49634 GCA_963575145.1 Galago senegalensis | reverse complement strand
GCATTACAGCTCACAGCAACCTCCAACTCCTGGGCTCAAGCGAGTCTCTTGCCTCTGCCTCCCAAGTAGCTGGGACCACAGGCGCCTGCCACAACACCCGGCTATTTTTTGGTTGCAGCCGTCATTGTTGTTTGGCGGGTCCTGGCTGGGGATTTGAACCCGCCACCTTAGGTGTATGTGGCTGGCGCCTTAGCCGGTTGAGCTATAAGCGCCGAGCCGCAGCTGCATTTTTTAAAAGGTGCTAATTCAGAAAGAGTCCAAGCCAAAATGGTCAGCCTTTGTAGCAGCTCTATGGCCCGGTTTCCCTTCAGTCCTTCAGCGGGCTCCACGCCTTCCCACAACCCTTTGCCTTTAGATTAGGATGTTGACACAACTTCAGGTGGTAATGGTTAGGTGGGCAGAATGGGCTGGGAGAGAACAAAGGAGATATACCGGGGTTGAGGAATCCAGTCTCCACCTGCACCAATTAACTTTTTACTCTGGTGGTTCTCAGCCCTGGCTACACAGTAGAATCACCTGGGTTTGAGACTGCATGTCAGCCTGGAAAAACCCCAAAGCCCAGACCCCAAACCAGAGTAACTACATCAAAATCTCTAGAGGTAGGGACCAGGTGTTAGGATTTTTCAAAACTCCTCAGGTGCCTATGCTGGGCAGCTAAGGTCATATCCTGCACCTCTTACTCTGACAGCATGTCATAAATGTTTGTTAATCTTTGAATAAAAAAAAAGATTCAGAAAGAGAGCACAGAGAGATTGCTATGTCTTTTTTTTTTCAATTGTGATAGAGTCTCACTTTTGTGACGTCATAGCTCATCGTAACCTCCAACTCTTGGGCTCAAGTTGTTCTGCAAGAGAACAACTCAGCCTCCCAAGTAGCTGGGACTACAGGTGCCTGTCACAATGCCCAGATTTTTTTTTGTTGTTTAGCAGTTCGGGTCAGGTTCGAACCCACCACCCCTGTGCATGGGGCCAGTGCCCTAACCACTGGACTACAGGGTGCCCAGGCTGCTGTGTCTTTCAATCAGGTTAAAATACATGTAAAGTGTAAGTGTGTTTTTAACTTGTGTTTTCTCTTTTGGCAGCCTATATTCTGTCAGAGCATGTGTTGGTGGTGCACCCCAATTAGGCCCTAAGGTCTTTGCCACCAGGGAGGCAGTTTGGAGTAATAGTTAACAGAGAGTTCTAGAAGCTGACAGACAGGATTTCTGACCTAGGGCAAGTCACTAAAGCAGTGCAAAGTGCCTGGAGAGTAGTCAACCTTGTAAAAACTGGAGCTATTGTTATTATATATGGCTTTGTACTTTCACGCTTCATTGGGCAAAGTGGTATCCATGAAAAGCCCATTGTTTGATGGGCGTAGTGCAGCACTGTCCAGTAGAAATTAATGTAAGCCATACATGTAATTTCAAATGTTCTA
The DNA here is from genome assembly GCA_963575145.1 of Galago senegalensis. Lineage (NCBI taxonomy): Eukaryota > Metazoa > Chordata > Mammalia > Primates > Galagidae > Galago > Galago senegalensis. Next base: position 48,218 of record CAUYTI010022680.1, on the reverse strand, counting down.
GTATCCATATTACAAAGAGTGAAATGAAATAGGTGAAATTAATTAACAGCACACATTCCTTTAACTCAATATATTCACATACTATCATTTTGGCATGCAGCCAGTATAAAAAAGTATTAGTAAATTATTGAGCTATTTTATTTATTTATTTATTTTTTGAGACAGAGCCTCAAGCTGTCCCCCTGGGTAGAGGGCCGTGGCATCACAGCTCATAGCAACCTCCAATTCCTGGGCTCAAGCGAGTCTCCTGCCTCAGCCTTCCAAGTAGCTAGGACCACAGGTGCCTGCCACAACACCTGGCTATATTTTTTGTTGCAGCCGTCATTGGTTTTTTTTTTTTTTTTTTTGAGACAGAGCCTCAAGCTGTCCCCCTGGGTAGAGTGCCGTGGCATTACAGCTCACAGCAACCTCCAACTCCTGGGCTCAAGTGAGTCTCTTGCCTCCGCCTCCCAAGTAGCTGGGACCACAGTGCCCACCACAACGCCCGGCTATTTTTTGGTTGCAGCCGTCATTGTTGTTTGGCGGGTCCAGGCTGGGGATTCAAACCCGCCACCTTAGGTGTACATGGCTGACGCCTTAGCCGGTTGAGCTATAGGTGCCGAGCCGATCATCTTTCAAAATATGAAAACATAACAATGCACTGCTTTCCCAAGAAGTTTTAGCATTATTTAGGAAACCTGATGATTTTATTACATGAGTGATCACAAAAGCTATCTTTCTCATAGTATGACAGAAAAACAATAAACCAAATTTGTTACCAACCAGCAATGGGAAAGAAAATTAGCATTCATTTCCTAATCTGCGTATTGTTTGTCAATAAGTATTGACAGAAGACGAATGCTCAACCACAAGAGTCTAAGCCATTGGACAAAACTTCTGTTGTATTCTTCATTTTAGATACTTTGCTAGAAGACTGAAAAAACCAGTAACAAACATTGCCGCTACTCTAAAGTGAGTAGATGAAAAATAGACCTGATTAAGAGGAAGATACATGTGGAAAGTGGAAACTGAAAAACCTTCGAGAAAATTATATCTTAAACCCAATGCACATAGAACATTACAACAACATAGAATTAAAAAGCCATTTCTAATCTAGGTCTCGTGATCTACTCACTTATCTAACATCATCTGACGTGTTTTACATTTCATACCATGTGGTTTGAATGGTATTTAGAAAAAGTTTAAAATGAATCATTTCGTAATTTGAGTCTGTCTACTAAATAAAAATACCAAAATATCAGAGGGATTATGACTCATTTTAATTGCTGGATATTTTAATGTTTCCATCAAATCAAATATCAGGATTTATCATATATTCAAAGGAAGTTGATCATAAAGTAAATGAAAAGTAAAAAATGGAGATCACTGTGTACAGAAAGAGTGAAAGGAATAAATTATAAAAGTGATGTTGTTGCTCATGTAGTGATTTGCAATATTTGTTTTGACACATTCTAAAATAAAATTGCTTCATTGGAGTTATTTTTTAACAAGCCAATGCAATTCTTTTCTATGGAACTCTTTGTACATAAATTATGATATGCATTTGATAGTATGTTTTGGGAATTATTACATCAAAACCATAACAGTAGAAAACACTTATATGTATGAACAGTTTCATAATATCTGTGTACATCACTTTATATGTGCATATTAATCCAGCTCTTAGAAAAATCATAAAGTAATGTGGTCTCTCAATTTCAAAATGCCACAGGCTAATTAAGTTGCCCAAAGTCACACTGGTAAATGACAGAGTAAGGATCAAAACCCAGGCATATGAGATCATTTTCATGCAGAGCAAGTTTTCCAATAGTTTGGAGCTCAAAATTCCCTCTCTCTGTTTTTTCTTTCCCCATGAAAGTCTAATTTAGTGTACAAACATGAAGTACAAACTTCAGTTTGACATTGCTGAAGCCTACCTTTAGGATGCACAAAGGTAGGAAATTTGCAGAAGCAGAGAAATAAGCCTCTGTCATCTGGCCTTACCTGCTTGCCTCATTCAGTTCCCATAGTTAGATAGGAAATCACTTTGCTCTTGACATACCTCTAATTATCACAAGGAGTTTCATAAAATTCTAAAATAACAGTAATTTAAATTTTAAACACTTAAAATAATTATGTGTCATATAGCTGTTGGGGATAGAAAGGGGGTTTCACATCATCAACTGTAACATTAGTGGTTTCAGCCCATCCAAAATGCCAGGAATAATTATTACAGAATTTCAAGCTTAAATTAACCAAGAGTAACACTTGCCCAATTAGATTTGATAGAGTAATTTGGGAGAATCAAACCCAGGTTTTTCTTTATTATGTGAATCTCTTTTAAAAATTTAATACAGGAAGTGTTTATAACAGAACTGAAATCCCTTGATAAGATCCCGACATGTAGTGCGCTGTTTAAGTCAGTGTTCATTCACTGTGGTGGGAGTAGCCATTTGATGTATATCTTGCTAATCACTTTGTAACTGGAAATACCATACTAAAGAATTTACCATGCATGACAGTTTTCCACCAAAGAATGTTTATCAAGTCTGGTAATAGCAACACATTTGAAAGGGTACAAATTTCCCTCAAATGTCTCCATTATAAGACGTGGAATTAATACACTGACCTATTAATGCCCTTCGCCTAGAGAATATTACGTAGCTTCAAAAAACTCAAATGTCCATTTATCTCTATTACTTTATTTTTTCTTCCACTGTGAAGATCTGTATATAGGGGAAATGTACTTCTAAAACAGAATATATCAAAGTATGCTACAAGATGGGAACAATCATACCATAGAATTTCTGGCTTGGTGCTGATATATAAAAAACACTTCGGGAATTATCATTCTCGCCCTCTAACAACAACAAAAAGATGAATAAACTGAAAACAAGAGACTGTTAATGAACCCAGTTTGAGTGGGGAGGGCAAAAAGACACTGTGAAATCTGGAGAGAGAGATGAATCCAGAGAGTCACAGATAAGATTGGCTTATTCAGAACAGAAACCATTGGAGCCATAAACTGATAGGACACTTACTGGTAACTTTAACTACATACCAAATCTGACTATGGATTCATGTGAAAGTGAGAAAACCCTGGGAGATGACCTCTCAGAAAAGCCCAGATATGTTTGTGGGATTTACCTCTAAGAACATTCCCTCCCCTAATTTCTCACAGTGGACAGCTGAGAGAGATGACCTTCCCACTCTAACGAGAGTTGAGGAAATTTAACTATTCTGATATAACCTCCCAGCATGCACAGTAACAGAGCTCTAGGCTCCAGAAGAAAAGACATTACCAAAGCTGTACAACCAGTGAGAAAAATGCATTTCCCAATACCAGCCTCTTCTAGGCTTTCTAGTTCACCCAACGTGTGGAAGAAACAAAACTAAAACTAAAACTAATCACAAGATAAAAGGTTACTTCCCCTGCTCTACCTTTAATCACCTACACAGTTCCATGTAACAAGTGGAATACAGCTACAGACATAGGAGTCTTATAAGTCCAAAAACAACTGACAAAGCAAAATCAAAATCAATTTGTAGCCTCGAGAACCTACAACTATTAATATTATTATAGTTCCAGGGGTTTATTGTTGATTTTTTTGAAATTTTCTTTGTAGAAAGTCTTATCATCTGAGAACAAAGGCAGTTTTATTTCTCCAATCCCAATCTGTACTTCATTCTTTTGATGACTTACTATATGAGCTAAGTTTTCCAATACAATGTTGAATATAAGGGGTGAAAGAGGATATCCTTCCCTCTTCCTGATCTTAAAGGAAAATACGTTCAGTTTTTTATCATTGAATATGATCACGGCTCTATTTTCTTTGTAGATTCTGTTGATACTGGATTTTGATACTGTATTTCCAGGTTCTTGGTTTCGGTGGTTCAAAGAATGAAGCAATGAACCACAGGATCAGCAGTAGGTTTTATTAGGTTTTATTCAACAGGTGTTACAGCTCTTACAAAGAGCCAAACCTCCCTGCAGAGCAGGATTAGCAGTAATACAAGTGTTACAGCTCTTACAAAGAGCTAAACCTCCTTGCTCTCCTGCTCTCTTTCAGAGGTCTGCGGAAGTCTGCTTTGGGCTCTCTGCTTAGGGGCTTATATAAGGGTCAATTGTCCAATGAGATTTTGGGTCCTGAAAATAGACCAATCAGGAGCAGGTTTTGAAAACAGACCAAACAGGGATGCACTGGAGGAATTGTCAAAAGTCCTGTGTGAGGAGACAGCACAATGCCAGTGTCTTCCCTGCTGGTGTCTGGTGAATTCCTCCATTTGCCACAACAGCAACAGGTCCAGAGACAAGGTGGCCGGTCTCAGTGCTACCTTGTCCAGTATCACTTTGTTCAACTTGAGTAACCCTCTATTCCAAGTTTGAGAAATTTTGTCATGAATAAATATTAGATTTTGTCAATTTTTTCTTTTCTTTTTAGGTTCTTTTTATCTTCTTTTTTTTGTTTCAAAGTATTATGGAGGTACAAATACTTTTGGTTACATGGATAATTTTTATAATACTTGAGTCATGGGGCTTGGCGCCTATAGCTCAACCGGCTAAGGCGCCAGCCACGTACACCTAAGGTGGCGGGTTCGAATCCCCAGTCCGGACCCACCAAACAACAATGACGGCTGCAACCAAAAAAAAAAAAAAAAAAAAAATGGCCGGGCATTGTGGCGGGCACCTGTGGTCCCAGCTACTTAGGAGGTAGAGGCAGGAGACTCGCTTGAGCTCAGGAATTGGAGGTTGCTGTGAGCTGTAATGCCACGGCACTCTACCCAGGGGGGCAGCTTGAGGCTCTGTTTCAAAAAAAATAAAAAATACTTGAGTCATGGTTATAAGGGGGTCCATCACCTAGACAGTGTTCACTGGACCCATTAGATGGGTCTTTGCCCATCTGCTTCTCTCCTTTCCCCCTTGCTTGATTTCTGTTAGTTTTACTTTCCATTAAGCACATGTGTGCTCTTGAGTTAGTCTCAGTTTAATGGTGAGTATATGTGGTGTTTGTTTTTCCATTATTTAGATAGTTCATTCAGTATAATTGTTTACAGTTCCACCCAAATTGTTGATAAAGGGGTTAAGTCATCCTTCTTCATGGCTGAGAGGTAACACACACACACACACACACACATGACATTTGTTAATCCAATCATGAATTGATGGGCACTTAGGCTGATTCCACATCTTTACAGTTCTGAATTGTGCTGCAATAACCATTTGAGTCCAGTGTCCTTTGATAAAATAACTTGATAAAATTATTAATTGATAAAATAACTTCTTTTCCTTTGAGTAAATACCCAATAGTGAGATTCCTGGATCAAATGCTGATCTAATTTTAGTTTTCTGAGTATTTTTCATACTCTTTTCCATAGAGGTTGTACTAATTTGCAGTCTCACTGACATTGTAGTAGCATTCCTTTCTCTCTGCATCTACACCATCATCTATTATTTTTGGACTTTTTAATAAAAGCCAATATATCAGGGATATGGTGTTATCTTATTGTCATTTTAATCTGTATTACGTGATGATTAGTAATGTCGAACATTATTTCATATATTTGTTGGCCATTTGTCTATCTTCTTTTGAAAAGTTTCTGTTGTGTTTTTCCCCTACTTCTTGATGGCATTGTTTTATTTTCTTCTTGCTGATTCACCTGAGTTCTTTGTACATTCTGGTTACAAACTCCTTGGATGTATAACTTGTGAGTATTTTTACCCATTCTGTAGGTTGTCTACTTGCTCTGTCAATAAATGGGACTCACCACATAAATAGAAGCAAAAATAAGGATCATATTATCACCTCAATAGATGCAAAAAAATTATTTGACAAGATTCAGCACCCTTTTGTGAAAAAAAAACTTCAACCAATTAGGTATAGAAAGAATATACCTTAAAATTATACAAATGAAACATATGAAACCCATAGCCACTTACTGGGGAAAAGCTGAAAACATCCCCACTAAGAACTGAAACAACACCAGGATGACCATTGCCACCACTTCTATTCAACATAGTGTTGAAGTCCTGGCCCGGTCAATCAGGCAAGAGAAATAAATTAAAGGTATCCAAATTAAGAATGAAGAGGTAAAAATATCACTTTTTGCTGATGCTATACCTGGGAAACTCTAAAGATTTCATCACAAGACTCCTGGAACTGATAAAAAAGAATTCAGCAAAGCCTCAGGGTATACAAACAATATACACAATTGTTTCTCAGCCTTTGGGCTAAGATCAAGTGTAAAACAATATACACAAATAAGTATCATTCCTATACACCAATAGCAGTCATCTGAAAGAAAAATCAAAGACTCAGTACCACCCATGATAACTACAAAGAAAATAAAATACCTAGAATTATACTTAGCTAAGGAGGTGAAATGTCTTTACAAAGAGAACTGTGAAACACTAAGAAAAGAGATTACAGGGGATATGAACATAGCATGCTCATAGATTGGTAGAATAAACATTGTTATATATGTTAAACATTGTTAATATCCATATTAACCAAAGTACTTTACATATGCAATACAAATACCATCAAAATACCAATGTCATATGTCACAGACCCAGAAAAAAAAATAACTCTATGTTTCATTTGGAATGAGTAAAGGGCCTAAATGGCCAAGGTAATCGTGAACAAAAGAAATAGGTCTGGAAGCATCACTTTGTATTACAAGGCTATCATAACCAAAGGAACAGAACAACAAACTCAGATACAAAAATATTCAAATATAGCCCACTGACCTTTGACAAAGCAGATAAAAATATGCACTGGAGAAAAGAATTGCTGTTCCATAAATGGTGCTGGGATAGTTACATGCAGAAGAATGAAACAGCATCCATATCTCTCACCACTCAGAAAAATTAATTCAAGATGTATAAATTATTTAGATATAATGCATGAAACCATAAGAATTCTGGAAGAAAATGCTGAATAATCTCTTACAGGATTCAGTCTAGGCAAACAATTTTTTAAGAAGACCCCAATGTTAATCATAGTAACAACAAAAATAAATGAGCGGGATTTGAGCAAATTTGAAAGCATCTTCTCAGGAAGGAAATAGTCAAATTTTTTTCTATAAAAATTGATATATGATTTTTCTTCTTCAGCTGATTGATGTGATTTTTGCATGTTGAAATAGCTTTGCTTACCTGAAATAATTTCCTCTTTGTTGTGATATGTAATTCTCTTTAGAAATCGCTGTTTTTGAATTCATACTATTTTTTGAGGGTTTTTGCATCTATGGTCATGCGGGATATTAGTCTGTAATACTCAATAGTATTATTAATGATAATACTATTGTAAATAACCAGGCCCATATGGTTTCACTGCCAAAATCTACTCAACAATTAAGAAAGAATTAATATCCCTTTAGCACAGTGTAGTACTCTCCTATAGTTAAAGAAGAGGTCAATGGAATGGAATAGAGAGAGAGTCCATGAATAAACCAACATGTATGGTCAATTTATTTTTGATAAAGGTGCAAAAACAATATGGAGGGAAATATTAATCTTTTCAAGGAATTTTACTGGAAAAGATTCCATCTTTCAGCACCATATACAAAGTAAGTCATAAGAAATCTTACACTTAAATGTGAAACTTAAAACTCAAAACTTCCAAAGGAAATTTTGGATAAAATATTTTTGTATTGAGGTTAGGCCAACCTTTCTATAATTTGTCATCAAAAGCACAGTCCATAGTAGAAAAGAATACACAATTTGTACCTTGTGAAAATTAAATTTTTTTAAAAAAAAAAGGAACGGCTAAAAGAATAAAAATATAAGTCAAAGCATGGAAAAATATTTGAAGTTATATTTTTAAAAGTAACTTGCTTCTGAAATATATAAATAACGCTGTAATGCTAATTGAAAAGACACTAAACATTTTAAAGAATAAATAGGAAAAAATATTTGAACAGCCACTTTGCCAATGAGGTATAGTGATGGCAAATACAGGTTAAAAAGATGTTCAATGTGATTAGAAAAATAAATATTAAACCATGAGTTATCACTACATACCTATTAGGAAAGCCGACACTAAAGATTGACTAGTGCAAGTATTGTTAAAGATGTGAACAAACTATATCACTCATACACCAATGGTGAGAATGGAGACTAATACAGCCACTTTGGAAAATAGTTTGGCAGTTCCTTCAGAATTTAAAAAAAACATCTACTACCCAGTTGTAATACTCTCAGGTATCTCCCAAAAGAAAAGAAAGTAGATATTTATGCAAAGTTTTGTACATGGATATAGAAGATATATTCATGATCTTCAAACTAGAAATGAAACAACTGTGCATCCATGTGTGGGGAGAAATATAAATTTTGGTGTATATACCCAAATACTGGAGTGTTATTCAGGAATGAATGGAATGGACTCTTGACATACACAATAACACACTCTCAAGATAATCATGCTAAACGAAAGCGTCCAGATAAACAAGATAAACACGCTGTATGTATTCGTTTAAATACATATAGTTTTATAACATAAAAAATTACTGTAACAGAAAACAAGTAAGTAGTTGTCCTGGCATGGGGCAAAGTGTTGGAGAGGAACAGGAGGGAGGTACTAGGAACAGGCCTGGAGAAATGTGGGGGTTTGATGGCTACACTTATTTTCTGGAGAGTGGTGATGATTTCACAAGTGCATACGTCTTTCAAAATTTGTCAAATTGTACACTTCAAATATGTGCAATTCATTGTGAGACAATTATATATCTGTGGAACTTAAAACAATACCTGGATTGGACATTTTATTTTAACTATAAATTAAATTTTCTTATCCTCTTTATAAGATTTATATCTTGGACGAGCTGGCCTTTTCTCCCTGTATTTTTTCTCTTGCCTTGTGCTCACCCCTCACTCCATGCCAAATTGGCTTTGAACCCCAGCTTCTGTCAAATTGTTCTCACTAAAGTAACCAATAGCCTCTACATCATTTAATCCAAATTACTTTTCCCCTTCCTGTTTCACTTAACTCCTCAAGAGCATTCAACATTATTGATCATTTTTTTTTTCTTTAAACATTCTGTTTTGCTGCTATAAAACCATTTCATCCAACATTCTGGCCACTCTCATTCTCCAACGTCCGCTAAGTCTTCTTAACCTGTTCATTAATCATGGTGTTTCTATGCATAACACACAGTCCAGTACTTTTTTTGTAATAATCTTCACCCTGCTTCATTTCACTTAGCTCCTCTATATTCCAAATTACTCCAAAATAGTTTTCTCATATCCCAGAGTTGTCCCTTGAAATCTAGGGATAAATAAATCATGGTGTATTACCACTCAGATATATAAAGGGACTCAAGCTTATTAATCATCCTATGTATCCATTTTACTCTCTACGATGTAGACAATGAGTTTTAAAAATGCAAATCTAATTTGCCACCCCCATTTGAAGACATCTCTGAATTCCCAGTGGCCTCAGCTTAAAATTTAAGTATTTAGCATGTTCTAAAACATAATCCTATCACTGCCTACCTGTAGACCTCATTTCGTATACCCTGCTTGCATTCTTTGAATTCTAGCTAACAATACTGACCTTATGTTAATTACTCGAACATGGCTTTCTTTCAAGGCCTTTAATATACTTTGCTTACTGGCTGGAACTCATCCCAAGTCCTCCTGGGACTTTTTAAACATGGTTTTTTGATGGGCACAATCAGAAAAATAGGTAAAAATACATTTTTATTAGGAAACACTTTTCTGATTTTCAGTTAGCTGATGTAGAGGCAGCCCATTTTGTTCTTTCTTAGCAAGTTTAACATGTTTTGATTATAAATTGATGTATCTAATATTGCCTAGTGTATATACACTACCAACCTATAAAACCAGTAAGGCTACAACTATGGCTATTTTGCTCATTTCCGTTTCCTCACTGTCCTCAACAGTGCTGTATACACAGAAGGTAAATAAATAAATAAATTAGTATTGTGTGAACTATACAAAGAATATATTATGGTTAATCCTCTTAACTTATGTAAGATACCTGATAGTACAGCATAAACAGCACAGGCTTGGAGATAGGACGTTATAAGATCAAATCTAGCCTCCACCATTCTTCAGTGTGTGAATTTAGATAATTTATTCAACTCTCTAGACATAACTTTTTCCATCATTATTATGTGTATAGTTTAGTTCTCCTTTGAAGTTTTTAAGTACACTAAATTCAATGATGAATATATAACTCTCAGTGGAGAACCAGCAATTGGTTATTTTTCATAGATTCCGGGAAATAGCTAAATAAATAAAAATTGCTTATGCCTTGATATTATGAACTTTTGAACTAGCTTAAGAATTTAAATTAAATTTACTGGCAGTAAGCCTAGTTTAGAAAATGACCAGCTCATAGTATGCCATCATGCTTGTTTATAAACCATGGAAGCTATGTTAACCAGATTGATGAAAAATATTTCCAATTGTATATAAAACCAGCACATTGTAACCCATAACTACATTAATGTTCATAGATATGATTTAATAAAAAAAAACCCTATTTTATTATTTAAATTCTACTTTGTGGCACTGTCATTCTTCAAGTATTTTTCAATAATACTTAGAGCAAAAGTAGTTTTTTTCATAATGATTACAATTCTATATGGCTATTTATATTAAATTAAATTATTTCTCATCTAATAATTTCAGTAGCTCTAAGTTTTACTGGCATGTTTTTGGTGATCTAAGAGCAGTATCATGATACAATAAAGTTAATGTTACTGTGTACAAAGAAATATGTGGGTTAACATTCTATTATCATTAACTTTGTAATTACTAAATACACGTGCACATTTTCAGCCATTATTCATTGTGTGTTTTTCCATTTTGGTTTGTTTTGAGACAGGGTCTCACTCTGTCATCTGAGCTAGAAGGCAGAGGTGTCGCTGTAACTCACTGAAATCTTAAACTCCAGAGCCCAACTGGTCTTCTTGCCTATCAATCTCCTGAGTAGCTGAGACTACAGGTGCATATGTTTTGTAGAGATGAGGGTCTCATTCTTGCTCCAACTGGTCTTGAACTCTTGAACCCAAGCATCTCCCTGCCTTAGCCTCTTAAAGGCCAAGATTACAGGTGTAAACCATTGTGCCAGGCTTAATCATGGTTTTTTGATGGACACAATCAGACAAATATGTGAGAGAAAAATGTAGTTAATTTTTGCTTTCTTCATGTAAGAGTATTGCTTCTTTGGCACTGGAGGGAGTGAAAGCTGTATGAAGCTTCAATTGTCAGAGAACTCCAAAAACATAATATGAAAATAGGAAAAAAAACAGAAAGAAATGTTTTAATATGAGTAATACATCAAATTATAAAAATGCTAAATGTTAAGAACATAGTAAAAAAGATATTTTTAAATATCTCCATTTTTCCAACAGCAAAAGTTTCATTTCATAAAAGCATGTCATTAAATATGCAATATAGAAGGATTAGTTAATACAACAGTGTTAGCTACCTTTAGTGCCTATGATTTAAAGGTATGTAAAATTAATTTAATAAATATATCTATGAGGAAATGTTAACATTATACTACATATTAACATAAATACTAAATCAATATTTCATTAAAATCAACATGACCTACATTACAATAAATTAGTGGCATGGCAAAGTAAAATGACCAAATATCTGGTAATACCTTTTAAAAAGAGGTGGACTCTATTTCCTTTCCCTTTTCATCTGGTCTGGACTCACAGTTTTCCTTGATTACTAGAACATAATAGAAGTGATACTTAATCTCCAGTTTTTCTCATACTGTTTGGAAAGCTTCCTCTTGGAACCTGCCCACCATGCAAAGAGATTTCAACACATGTAGGATGGCCATATGGAAAACAGCCAAAGTACTCCCTTGACCACTTGGCTGTCAGCGCCATCCAGCCAACATCTGGCACCTGCTACCACTATCTTGAATAAGCCATCTTTCATGTTCCAGTCTAGGTGAAACTGCCTGACTATAGCCCCAGCAAGCAGAAGATCAACCCAGTGGATTCCAGTTAACCCACAAAATTATAAGTGATAATACAGGAGTCATTGTGAAGGTTTCAAGACATACTGTGTTATGGTCCATTATTTTACTTCAAAGAAACATGGCTGACAGTGTCTTTTATGATTCAAACATGCAGGTTTCAACTTGCTAGGCTTATTGGTGTCACTGGGTTTCCATCCATGCAGAATTTTACATTTCTTGATTTTGCAAATTTCAAAGCTTTCATAATGACCCATGTAAATGATATTCTTCAGAACCACTACATTATAGGATGGTTGCTGTGCCTACGTAGAAACCAAAGCAGGAGAGAAAAGTTCAACTCTGATTAAAAAAAAAATAGTGGCTCTGGAAATCAGACTGATTTTGAACCTTGGACTGGCAGCAGTATTATGATCTAGGTCAATGTATATCTGACTGTATTTCTCTGAGTCTCAATTTCAATAGAGACCACTTCCTGGGATTGTCGTGAGAAGTGAGGAGTTCTGTGAAGCACTTGTACAGTGACCAGAACTTAGTAAAAAGTTCAATAAATGTTGGCTACTGCTGTGTTGTTGCTATTGATGTTGTTGACTTAATTGTATGATATATCACACAAGGTTCACTTAGCTGAAGACTCCTGGTGTTAAGCTGGAATGGAGAAATAAAAAAGCAGAAGATCAGACAGAACTTATATCCAATAAACTTATCTCAAAAGATACTTTTAAAATAACAGCAATATTTCTGGATAAAAAAGGTAATTTGGATTTTGAATAAACAAAACTCTGACTTATTTTTAAAAAATGATTATTTTGGACAAAGTATACCATCCTTTGTCTCTTTTTCCAGAAACATTCAAATAGATACATTTAGGAAGATGTTTTTAGGAAGCTTGGATACCTAAAGTTAGCTCTATAGTTTGGAATCAGAATTAATGTTCCTGCTTACCTAATAAAAAGGATTGGTTTTGCTATTTAACAGAAAACTGAAGTTATCTCATTCTCGAAATCCACCAGAAATCCTAGAAGTCATATGAATGTCTCCGTAAGATTTCATTAGGTGCTCCATTTTATTCTTCATTTCTCACATTAAATTTTAGATTCTTACAAGACCTCTCCTTTATCCTGGGCAGTCACAAAACCCCTTCCCTTTTACTTATGTTTTGCAAATTTCCCAGTGGTATTCTCTAATTAGCTCTAAATTTTGACTTCACATTTAGAATGGCTTTTCTTTGTCCTTAAGGGAAAATTAACACTGGATTGATACTAATAGCTAGTATCTATTTGTGTTACCCAAACAAGTATTTTTATCTTTATGTTTGACCATTGCAAACCACTAATTTCACTCACAACGAAGCAAACTCTTTAATTTTCTCTACATCTACACTTTCTAGCACAGCAGGACATGTCTCTTCTCTCAAGCCCAATTACAGACTTAATTTATCCAATAGAAAAGGGCAGTCATTCTGATACGTGGTTATGAAGAACTCTGCTACTGCTCTCTACTGATCAGTCAACAAAATCTCTAGGGCATGTCCCTCAGTCTTATTCCTTTAAAGTTCATTTATGTTTAAATAGATTCTATAGGGGTCATGATATTAACATAAATTTAGTGTAATTTCAACATATCATGAGAAAAATGCAAAAAGGGCTAAAGGAAAGTTTACATTTTTGAAGAAAATACAATTTTATTTATAAAAATGAATTAAGGAAATAGACATATTAAAAGGCATAGAACAGTTTCTAAAGGCACCATGTTATTTAGTGTAGATGAAAGGTAGCTACTCAAGCTAGTCCCCTTTGTATTCTCTTACTCAAGAGTTGACCTACTTAGAAACATTTTGACCAATGTAAAAGCTGCTTCCAAATTCCCATTTTCTCTATACAAGTCAACAAGAAAAAAAATGACATTAAAATATCACAAAATTTGCCCTAATATTTTTCAGTAATTAAATAGGAAATCCTGACAGCATCAGAAGTGTGACAAGAAAACCCACATTAACTATAAGGATACAGGAATAAATTAATTAATCAATGCCAGGTAAAAAATTAATTTAATGACTACAAAGAAGTGTATGCTTTTATATTTTTAATCACTAAGCTTGTTTAGGCCTTTTAATGTTATTTTTGTAATCTTATTTGGCAGAATATTAGTTACCTCATTTGGAAAGCAAGCCATCGTGAGGATAGTAGAGCAAGAAAAACTTCTTCATCTGGTCTAGGCTGTGATGGCAGCAGAACTCACAACTCCATCTTTGTTATCGACTGGTAACTGCACAGTGAGAATCTGTACCAGTATACAATGCTGTACAGGCCAGAAAGGATCCTAAGTGTAACTTAAACGTCCCCAAATAGATGTCTGGCAAATAAGTAGTATTGAGAGATTTTACAAAGAACTATGTGAGCTAAGCTGTCCATCATCCTTTAGGTATTGTAAGAGTCACCTACCATAACAAGAATCATGACCAGTAATGGGTTTAGGGCATGCTACACCAACATGTGACACTGTGTCATACTGAATATTTTAAGTGGAACTTAAGAAATAAGAACTGCAAAAAGCTGGCCTTCTCCCCGTAAGCTGGTCATGAAACCAAATAAGGATTTTCTGACTTTCCCCTAATAAGTTATAAGATCCTCCAAATGAGAGGAACCCTCCTCATCCTGGAGGAAAGGAGTATCACTGTCTCCAGGGACACAAGGATACCAGAATGTGAATGAATAAGGCTTGCTAAATTTCCTCCAGCATGTTACCTTGAGCTGATACCTACTTTGTCCTGTGACATTTGTCTGTGACTCTTTATTTTTTCATCAAATCTATTTATACCAAAACCCCTCAGGTTTAACTTCATCCATCTTCATGTTTTTATGAAAGCTTTCATGTGATATAAAATTTATTTTAGTAAATTTGTATGCTATTCTCTCATTAATTTCTCTTCAGTTAGAAACATCCAAGTCAACAAACCCAAGAAGGGAAAGATGTTTCTTTTGATCTATACCGACAATACTTTAAAATACTTAAACTGGCCAGGCATCATAGCTCACGTCTGTAATCCTAGCACTCTGAGCGGCGCAGGCAGGTGGATCACTTGAGTGCAGGAGTTTGAGATCAGCCTGAGCAAAAGAGAGACCTTGTTTCTAAAAATAAACAGGCATTGTATGGGAGCCTGTAGTCTCAGCTACTTGAGAGGCTGAGGCAAGATGATTGCTTGAGCCCAAGAGTTTGAGGTTGTTGTGAGCTATTATGCCACAGTACTCTATCAAGGGTGACAAAGTGAAATTCTGGCTCGAAAAAAAAAAAAAACTTCAATGCGAATTAGGATTACTTTATTAATATAATCCAAGAGGTCTCTGCAGGCACAAGTTGCATGCTGAACTGGATCACAGTCTCAATTCATCTATTTCTGTGAATAGATGGCACTGTGACTTCACTCTCAAAACACAACTATGGTGTCTCCAGATTCAAACCCAGCTTAGAGATGCTGCCACATGTTGGTACATGTACTATCCAAGTACTGACAACAGTACTACCACATTTAGGTAGCTCTAAGAAGCAGTGGAGAAAGAAATTCTTTCCAGTAGGTAAAATTTCAAACAATACATTTGGTAGTCCATTTCCTTCAGGCTAAATGGACAACCAAATGCATTGGATAAAGTTGCCTTAAAATCTTTAACAAGCAGCATTAATATTGTATGCTTTAACACAAGAAATATGCTTATGAGTTTAATGCTGAGTCCATTCAAAATAGAAAAGTATTTTCACTTCCAACATATAGATATTTAGTTATAGAGATTTGTGTTTTACCTTTAGACTGAAATTCCATGATTATGTTTTATAGACAAGAAAGCCATAGTTAATAATACATATCCATAAATATCAATACACTAAAATATTATTTGCACTTTGTACCAATAATATATGGTTAAAAATAGATATAAATTAGGCAATTCGTAAAGGGCTGAAAAAGATTATAAATTAATTAGTATTTGGTAGCTGAGATTAATATATTTTGTTTTAGGGGGAAATGTGAGTACTTTTCAGAATGTTATTGGAGTTGACATAGAATGGAAATAAAAATTTAATCCTTACATTTTCATTGGTTTTAAAACAAGAACTAGTCAAAGTATACTAACGAGGCAGAGTTGTGATATAATCACCAAGCAATAAAATAAATTTAAAAAATGCATAATTTGAAAGAAATAATAAATGCTTACTTTGCTTTAAATAATCTATGAACTATAATTACTGCTTCTGTTTATTCATGTCTGGCTCAAAAATGTAAATCAACTCAAGCCAAGTAGGCTCCTTTCTTCTTATTTTAATCTTTTGGAATCTTTTTGGTACTTTTGTTTTTCAGTAAATGCCACGGGGTAGGATTTCTGCTTTACTCTTAATTTGGAAGAAGACCCTGATGAACGTGTGAATCATGAATAGAAAATGTAATTTAAAACGTAAGGGCATCATTTACCCTTCTATTAAATTAAGCATTTTAAGTGCTCCATTGCTCCATTGTCTGAATTTTCTGTGTTCAAAGTACTTGAATATGAACATTGAGGATATTCTTCACCACTGAGCCAATAAACTATCATCAAAGGAAGCAAATAACTAAAAGAAATTGTGGTCACTACAAATGTCAATGAAGCCAGAAATAATCCTTTAAAATTCGCCTATGCTGCCAATGACTGTAGAAAGGGCAAAGCTTATGAGTCATTGATAAAATCAAAGTAATAGTTGAATGGGCTACTAATCAATTAGTAACCTAAACTAAAATATTCCTGCATTTGAATTCATCTTGACATATTCAATTAAAAAAACACATTCCACGTCTACAGAGAGATAATATTCATGTTATTAAAATGCCTATAATTTTTTACCATTTTTAAAAGAAAATAAAAGTGATCTAAAGAAGTCATCTTAACCTCATGCTGCTCTTAAACATGAGATGATGGGGGAAAGAAAGCATTCAAAATAATAAAAAACATTCTCTTTTTTCATTCTCCAAACACATATTTAATTGGAATAATGTAACTGATGGATGCCTTCCACAAAAATATACAGAGGTGATGGAACATGCCCAAGTTGCTCATAAGGCACTTAATAAATAAGGACAAGAGAAAGAAAGAAACTGAGACATAATAAGAAAGTATTTGCGAAAGAGTATGTTGTAGTTTGTCTTAAGGTAGAGAGACAAAAATATCACTTGTTTGTAGGGACAGAGACATAAAGATATCAGAATTATTTTAAATTGGTTTTACATAAGTATATAACAATGCCTACATATCTCAAAAGAGATAATGTAATTTACAAACACTCTTAGGTCAAAATTTACGTATTAACTTTATCTAATTCAGAATCTAAATTAAAATAAAACTTGACTCTAATTATATATGGATACAAATTAGTTTGCTAACGTTATCATGATAAAATATATGCTTATGCAAATCCACAGGCCTATGTTGGTGTTATCTAACATGCTACTCCAATAGGTATTATGTGAAATATTCAATTTACTATTAAAGTTATAACAAGAAAACAGTTTCTGCTAGTCTCTTCCAAATATCCACCAAAATACCTATGAACAAAACAAAGAAAGATCATGAAAATTTACTTCTTAGAAAATAAAACTATTGTTACCATATATTAATTTACCTTAATTATAATGTCTAAGAATCTCATGAAGAAAAAAAAAATTCCATCATTCTTTCATATCTACAATAAATCAGCTAGTATAAAGATGATTTTTTCTCTTATTTGCTGTTTTCATAGAAACTAGAGACCTTTAAACTGTAGCAACCATACTCTAAAACCTTTTGACTATAGATTGTCAATTTCTGGGAAGATGATGTGTCTACCATTGATCTTCAGTTCTCTATGTCATGAAGATAAGTAACTCCTCTGATCATTACAATATTTTAGATAGAAACAGACTCGAGGTATTGGTAGTATATGAGTTTCCCATTGCTGCTGTAAGCAATTACCATCAACTTAGTGTCCTAATATAACTCAAATTCAATATCCTACAGCTCCAGAAGTCCAGACTCTGATATGGGTCTCATTGGACTAATCAGTGGGGTTGCATTCCTTTATAGAGGCTCTAGAGGAGAATCTATTTCCCTGACTGTCCCAAATCTTAGACGATGCCTATAGTCTTTGTTTAGTGGTCTGCTGCTTCCATCTTCAAAGTAAGTAATAGTAGTCCGAGTGTTTACGTCATATGTACTGCCTAACTTTGCTTCATCATCACATGCTTTTTCGTGATGCAGGCTCTAACTCTTCAGTCTCTTTCTTCCACATTTCAATGACATTTGCGGTCCACTGAGTCCACAAGCACAATCAGGATAATCATATTTTCAGATGAATTAATTATCCATAATTCTATCTACCATCTTAATTCTCCTTTGCCACATAATCCAATATATTCATAGTTTCTAGGGATTTAGACATTGACAATCTTTGCATGGAAGGGACAATATTCTGCCGACCAAGAAGTGAGACATTGTCTGGAAACTATCACAAAATTCTATAGTGGACATACGATGTAAACTAGGAGAAGTAAATTCTGATGATTATATTTTTGCATACTCCAATAGGGTGTTATACAAGTATACATATTACAAATTAGATACAAGAAATCTACCTCAGGTCAGCAAAGTTGCATGTGGTATATGCTTAAGAAATGCTAAAATGAAGCTTTGACTAAAACTTCCATTCTCATGGTGAATTGAGCTAATGTGGAAAGCATTCCCACAATCAAAGTAATCAAAATGCAAATATATGGATACCGTGGATAAACTTTAATATAAAAAGTTTTAAAATGTTTACCTGAATCAAATGGAAAAGAAAAGAAAGAGAGAGAAAGGGAAACACATAAACATACACACACATGGAAAAGGAAAAAATAATTAGCAAAGACCAGAAGTAGGGGCAAACTCAAATCCTCTGCAGTAAAAGGGAGCTGGCATCATGCTTCCTTAAGAACATACGACTTCAGGTCTAAACCTGGAAAGACACCATGTTGAGTTTTAATGTGCTCAGAAAGATGGGAAACATGACCTTCAGCAGCAGGAGGTGAAAGACTGAATCTGAGAGACTTCACAGCCAAAGATCTCATTTTCCTATTTTAAAGATAAAAAAGGTAGGAAAAACTATGTCAATGCCCTCTCTTGGGTTTAGGCAAGTAGGTATTTAAACACAGATACATGAGAGATAAGTTTTGACCCATGCACAATATGAAGTCTGAATTCTAAGTACATTTTATAATGCTGGAACAGCAATCTATAAAGTTATGGTAAAATAAGTCTAGATCAGATAGAGAACTAAGGTCACTGGCAAACAACAAATACAGTGCTTTTTGCTAAAGTTCTTACCATACAGGAATGAAGAACTACCAAAAATAAAATACCCACGAGCACAGGGTATATGGAAAACATCAATGTCTACTTTAGAAAAATGAACTAAGAGTATCATTGGACATAACCATCAGGTTATTTAGAAATCCTGTATTAGTTAAAAAAAATTAAGACTATGTAATAAGTATGCTTTAAATGATTACAAAATAATAATAGATCTTTCCCTCATTTGAACAAAAAGTACAATATTTAAAAAGTTTTAAAACATATAACTTCAAAATTAAAATGTATTAAAAATAAAACTCAATAAGTAAAACACAGTTACATTTTTGAAAGACAAAAAAAAGTGTTGATATGGAAGTTCAAATTGCATAATCACCAGAATGTATAACACTATTACACAGATAAAGATACAAAACTGCCCAGACTGAATTCCTCTTGTGAACAGAATCTCATAGCCTTATGGAGAACTATTATAGAACAATCAAAACATAAATCTAGAAAAAGTGGGGAAACCTATGTTTAAGAACATCAGAAAGCTTCCTAAGCATGAAAGAACAGACAGGCTAACATTCTGAAGAAAAGAATATCTGGAAAAACAGAGCTGACATTCTACAACCATATCTTTTCAGGAGGCATTTACCAAAAGTGCGCACAGCAAAAGGGCTTGAAAATCCAAGCTTAGCTGAGACAGGGGACCATGACTGAGGAACAGAATGACACTAGAAGAACTTTGTTAAACAGTCTCCAGTGTTACAGAAAAAATTGGAGATCTGAGCAGCATAAAACAGGCTGTCAGATATACCTTCATTTCTCAAAATCTGGTGTGACAAGAGCTGGAAGGTGTGGAAGGCGAAAAAGTTAAGTTGAAAGGGTATTAAAACAGTGTTCTGGTAGCACTGAAGAGACAAAGATTTAACTTCAGCACTGACAAAGAGATTTTTTTTTTCAATAGCTGAAAGGCAAAAACACCCAAGGAGAATGGCTGAGCAGAAATAAAGGAATCTCTGCAAAAACAACTTTGCCTCAACCCAGTTCAATCTTTCATTCATTTAAGGCAACATTTCTTAAGTCTTTTTTTTTTTTAGACAGAGCCTCAAGCTGTCCTCCTGGGTAGAGTGCCCTGGCAGCACAGCTCCCAGCAACCTCCAACTCCTGGGCTCAAGCAAGTCTCCTGCCTCAGCCTCTCAAGTAGCTGAGACCACAGCCACCCGCCACAACGCCCAGCTATTTTTTTGGTTGCAGCCATCATTGTTTGGCGGGCTCGGGCTGGATTCGAACCCGCCACCTTAGTTGTATGTGGCTGACGTCTTAGCCACTTGAGCCATAGGCACTGAGCCTAAGGCAACATTTCTTAAAGTGGAGTCTGAATATGTGAAAATTTTTTCAACAGAATATTAATATGCTATTTACCTTTTCATTTTACTGGCATGTGCGTTGATGGTATAAAAGCAATGGAGGTTGAAAAGTATTGGTGCCTTAAAACAAATTAAGGCAGGATACCAAGATGTAGCAGGACTTGTATCCTAGTCATGGTAGTCTTAACAGCTTGCATTGATAGTTAAAATTGACAGTTTTTTAAAATTCCATTTTAACTTATGGAAGAGTAGTAAAAACTATTAATTTTATTAATTTCTGACCCTCAAAATTAAATTTCTTTATGATGACAATATAACCATGTAAGGAGCAATTCTGTTCTGTGCTAAACTATGATATTTAACTTAAAACAGTTATGTGGTTTTTTGAGTTATAAATTCAGTAGGATGCTTTTTGCATGAGGTACTATGCTGAATGGAAACCAAAAAAGCAGAGAAGAAAGAAAATGAGACAGAAGCAATATTTGAAGAGATAAAGACCAATTTTTCTTTTCTAAACCTCCTGTAATAAACTATATATCACTGGAAAGGCAATACAGGAAAAGTAAAATTAAAGAAAAATGTAAGTAATAGAAAAGAAAGCAAGTAAAGGAACACGCAAGTGGAATAAGCAGAATATATACAGTAAAATGATAGCTATGCACCTAAATATAGCACTTCTCACATTTAGTACAAAGGAAATATGTACTCCAATTAAATACTTATCAGAATTATTTATTCTTTTAATTTTGATATAATATTTTTATTTCTTTTAATTCTGATATATTTTTTTAAAACATAATTAAAAATCCCAGATATCTGCTGCTTGTACGAAACATAACTTAAAACTAAGAACACAGGAAGACAGAAGATAAAATTATGTGGGGAAAAAACATAAAAACACAGACAAAAATAAGATGGTACAGTTAGGGTACACTAACAGAAGATGTAGACCTTAGTATTCCTATTATTACTACATGTGAAGAGGGTCATATCATAATGACAACAGGGTCAGCACATAAGACATAACATTGTAAGTTGATGAGTACCTTGTAAGGTAGCTTTAAAGATGTTAAACCAGTAAAAAAAGATCAATGAGTAAATTCCTATTCAAATGATTCATTGTCAATAAGTAATTACCATATGCATTGATACATGATAAATAACACTGACACTGTTGAAAATTAAACAATACTCTTCTAAATAATATACAGGTCAAGTAAGAAATCACTATAGAATTAAAATGTATTCCAATTAAAACTAATTAAAACATAACATTTTAAGTTTTGAGAAATGCAGCCAAAACAGCACTTTAAGGAACACTCAGAGACTTAACCACATACATCACAAGATAAAAAAATTTGGAGATAAATTATCTGTGCTCCCATCTCAAGATGATAAAGATGGAACAATTCTTATCAATGAAAATAGAAATGAGGAATTAATAAATATTATAATAAAATCAATGGAATGGGAAATAAATGTACAATAGAGAACATCAACTGAGCTGAACAATTGTTTTACATATGAATTTTTGGCAATTCTCTTAGTAGGACTAATCCAGAAAATACTCATGAGTATGAATTTATTTATTTTTATTTTTTTATTTTATTTATTTTTTATTAAATCATAGCAGCATACATCGACACTATCATGGGGTATAGTGTACTGTTTCTGTATATACTTTGAAATTCTTTCATCCAACTGGTTAACATAGCCTTCATGTCTTTTTCTTAGTTATTTTGTTAAGACATTTATATTCTACAATTAAAGAGATTCACATGTACCCTTATAGGATGAACCATAGGCAAAGAGTATGAATTTAAAGGTGATAATACTACAGATCCTATAAACATTAAAAGATAATAGGAGAATATAGTGAACAACTTATACTAATTTTTTTTTGAGACAGAGGCTCACTATGTCGCCCTCAGTTGAGTACTGTGGTGTCATAGCTCACAGAAACCTATAAATGCTACAAGCGGTGCTTAATCAATTGGGCAGTTATGAATTGTAACACCTCACACCGTAAACCAAAATCAGTCACAGACGGAATATAAATATGAATATGGAAAGTGAAACAAATGGTTTTTAGAAAACATGAGAAACTATCCTTATGACCTGGGGTATCAAACAATCTTACAAAGGGTGAAAGAGAACAGTATGAAGGGAAAAAAAATGGCACTGTGGATTATATTAAAATTTATTTGATCAAAATGCACTATGAATAATGAAAAAATAGGACTGGTGCCCACACCTCTAATCTCAGTACTTTGGGAGGCTAAGGTGGGAGGATCCCTTGAGGCCAGGAAGTTGAGGCCTCCCTGACAAAAAATATTTAAAAATTAGCAGGGCCTGGTGCTATTTGCAGGGGCTAAGATGGAAGGATGGCTCGAGCCTATGAGTTCAGGGTTACACTCAGCTATGACTACACCACTGCACTCCAGCCTGGGCAACAAAGTGAGACTTGGCCTCAAAAAATATATATAATATTTGCATTTCAAAGAAATACATCTTTAATATTTATCTCAAATATTTAATGTATATCATATATCATAGTTCCAACAAAACTATAAGTGAAATAAAGACACTCACAACTCTCATGTAAACCAATATGAAAAAAGAAAACAAAATGGAAAAAGAGAAAAATAATCGAGCAGACTCTTCAAAAGAGAAATAGCTAAGTGGCAAATAAATACGTGAAAACTGCTCAATGTCACCATTACAGAAATGCAAAGTGAAATAGATTGCAATAACACTACATATCGATTAGAATATTAAAACAAAATGGGAAAACAATTTGAAGTGTCACTAAGTGTAGAGAGAAATTTCACCTCTCACATGCTGCTGATCGGCTTTAATATTGTAGTATTTATCAAATGGGCTGTAGTTCCACAGTTGAACCCACACATACCCTGGGATGGGTACTACCCTCTATTACAATCCTTAATGTATATATCTACAGAAAGCAGAAATATGTTTGCCAAAAGATAGCTATATTTGTTCATAGTAGTAACACTTAATATAAATTAGGAAAATAACCTAATATCCAATAATAGTACAATATAAAGTGATATATTCATGCCATGGATTTCCATACAGCATGGAAAACAATTACATCTTCGTGTTACAACATGGATACCTCTCACAAACATAATGTTGAAGGAAAGAATTAAGCCACTTAAAAATATAGGCTACACAATTTCATGTATGTAAAGTATTTAAGGAGATTAATCTTTGGTGCTAGAAGTCAAGATAAAGATCGTGCTTTGGAGTTGAGAGTGATTGTAAAAGAGTCAGAATGATGTAGAACACTCCTGAACTGCTGGTAAAATTGGCTTTCTAGATCAGGTGGTGCTTCCACAGGTGTGTTTACTTTGTGAAAATTCATCAAGCCCTACATTTTAAATGACTGTACTTTCTTTCTATATATGTATCATAGTTAAATAAATATTTAAAAAATAATTTAAAGACAAAATACAAAGTAAAATTACTTAATATCCAAATCTTAAATTCATTTTTAATAATTTCCAAAATTTATTTATGAATTTTAATTAAATATTAATGCACATTTTATAAAATCATGTAATTTGAAGTTTAAATGTTCACCAGCCATGGAGTTGTCAACAAAGTAAAAGATTTCATGATTCATTCATGTTCTGTGTAGACCCCACATATACAACTTCAAGGTAATCCAAATTGCCTAGAGTTACAAAATGTTTCTCTCTTGCCTTGTGCAACTTCTGTGAACACCACGTCATGGAATGGGTAACTCCAAACCGTGAATTGCAATACCAAGAGAAGGATGCTCTGCACTATTTAATCTAACATATCATTATGTAAAACCTATTGGTCTCTGGAAGAAAGATTTGAGAAGTTAATTAATGTCTTCCGTTGATCCTTTGAACTTCTCCTATTCAAATCTTCCTGGCGCTGGAGAGTGAATCTCATCTCCAGCACTGGGAGCAGCCTAGCCTATAAATGTCATAATTAATGTAGTCACCTTTTGCTTTAAAATAGGCCAAGAGGTATGGAGAATGTTTTCCTAGATGCTGAAATGTTTAGGAAAGTGTATGTTTAGCTACACATTTCAACAGGGCAACAGACAGGGATGTGCTAAAGTGTGTGCACATAGTCTCAGAAGAACTATTACATCTTAAAAACATTTGCAAGTGAATCTTTAGACATATATGATTAATAATTAAATTGTGTAAACTTAAATTTAAAGAAATTATATGAAAAGTAAAGAAAACTAATATTTAAAACTCACAGCTTTCCTGCTATGTTATTACATTTTACTGTTTTATGCCCTTGAGGTTATTTACATTCATCTTCCCTGGACAATGGGGCATAAGATGATGCGCTACAGCATGGCTTCTCCTACACTGGACACCTGAACTTAACCAAGGGGGGGAATATTTACACTACCAAAAACAAAGGGCTTGATGTATTATTTCGTTAATTGTTTAGAATTTTAAAAGTGATGGAAAAAATGTTAATAATGCACATGAAATTTTGAGAATAGAACAAAAAATTAGAAAATATTCTGTCATTCTGAATTTATAATCTGACTCAGTAAAGAATTTTCTCACATAATGGATGAGCAAGTGAAGTTCTAATACATGTCTGTATTATTTCACTGCCTTTATATTAATGTAAATAAAAACATCAGCCAAATTCGTATGTGGACTACACTCCTAGTCAGTACACTCTTACGTTGGCTACTTACATCAAAGTAAAGCAAAAAATCATTGAAATCATTCTGTGAAAAGTAATTGGGCATATAGAATTTATAATAAATAGCATTTTTTAAATTTTACGTTGCATGTCACAAGATTTTTATATAAATAAAATTTACAATAAACATATACAGTATATATGTATATATCTGCATATGTATACACATTTGTGTGTATATGGATATGAACACACATATACATATTTTTGAAAGCCTGTTGTTAAAACTTTTACTAGCATGACAATTAGAGACACACAGGTGTTATCTAATATATTTATGCTTTTCTGTGTGATTTTGATGCATAGGATTTTCTAAAGGGCATGGCCCAGGGAATGATTTCCTCTGGGCAGGGGTTAGAACTGGTACTGTTAAGGTAGTTAAGTAATTCTCTCAAAGCCTAGAGTTAACAATTAGGATAGAAAGCCTTAAAACCAGAACATCTAACTCCGGGAACCATGCTTTCTTGATCCTGCAATCTTTCCTGACAATGCACCATTCTCCTAGAAAAGCACAAATGTTTCTATATTAGAAAATACAAGACAATAGACATTTTAAACAGTTATGTATTCATTTATAATTTAAATGTATCTTTTGAGAAATAACTACATAATGTCTAACTATTAAAACTTATAGCAAGGATCTCACCAAATACTGATATTTAGAGTCATTCTACTTAAAATTAGGTAAAAAACAAGGAGAGCCACCATCACCACACTAATTAACATTTTCCTATAAGCTTAGCTAAGGCAACATGAATAGTTTAACAACTGGAGTGTTATAATAATTTTATGTCTTTTATACACATATAATATTGACTAGAAAATTCTAGATACTAAATCAATGGTAGAATCACTAAGAAGTTGAGTAAAATTCTTAGGGAAGCAATATTAGATATTGGTGAAGATTGCAAGTTCTGGGTTCACCGACCAGCACTACCTCTTATACGACTTAGCATACATTACTTACACTCTTTCAAGCTCTCACCTCAGTTTACTGGTTTATAGAATGAAGATAATAGTTCCTACCTAGAAGGATATATAATGAGTTGATGCATGAATTTAACACTGACAACATCTGTCTCATGTTAACCACCATAAACTAGTTATGATTATTGCTAAAAATGTGTGACAATATCCTAAAGGAGAAATAGCATACCCATTCATGAAAATATGGAAATCCATATCATAAGAATGTAAATTTTCTATAAAATAACCTACAAATATCAGATAATTCAAATTCAGACTTCAAAAGTGTATTTTTCAAAGTTGACGAGTGAACCCCAAATCTATACAGAAGAATAAAGTAAAATGGACAGACAAGACAAATTTCAAGCTGCAGCGTGAGAAGGAAAAGTCCATCCTGTCAAATATCAAGACACTATATTAGTAATAATGGTGTACTATTAGGACAGAAATAGACAATAGTGAACAGATTAAAGAGCCATGATTCCTATCCTCATAGAAACATACAGTAGAACCTCTGTAAGTTGACCACCCAAGGGACTATAAAAAAGTGAGCCAAGTGCTGAGGTGGTCAACATAAGGAACTAGGCTGACTCTGCAGAAACGTACATGTATTTTGCTTTCTTATTCAACTTTTATTAGAGAATAGCATACAAAATCGTACATAATCAAAATGCAGTAAATGCATACATGTAATATCATATGAAATCAATATATTTCTTGTTTTCTCATGGCTCAACATTCACTTTGAAAAGAGTGAGCCTTGGTCTGTTTCTTATTCTTGTTACAAACGTAAGTGAGGAAAGCGCTCTCCATGCTGGCCACCCCATTTCACGTGCCTGGGCATTTTTCCACAGCAAATGACTTCAATGGCATCATCAGATGCCAGGCATCCTCTTCTTTTGGAGTCTCTTCAATTTCTGTGTCATCCTCATTTGCTTTGGCCACTTCATCCACTTCTACACTGGTTTGTACTCCCATCAACATTGCTTGGAAACTGCTTCTGGTCCAGGTTCATTACAGATTGCCTCATCACCATCCTTTGCAACAAAACGTTCAAAATCAACTCCTTTGAATTCTTCCATAAAAGATGGACTGTCTGATGGAGCAAAAACCATCATGTTGACAAATCCAACTCTCTTGAAACACTTCTGTATCATTTTTGGCTGAATTAAAGTAGAACTAATCCAGAGGACAACATCCAGAGCATTCACCATGCAGTGGATGAAGTTGCTTCACCAGGAAGACCACAAATTTGTGTCTTAGTTACAAACCATTACATAAGCTGGGCTCAGTAGTACGTTCTAAATGGTTTTATTGTGGCCTCATCAACATTTGGATTTTGAGGTTGTATTTGGAAGCAGAAATTTCAGTGCCATGTTTGTGAAATGATTGATTCACCTGTGAGTAGCCAGGACAGCTATCTACTGTCAAAAGAGGTTGTTTCTTCTTCTTCACTTCTCAGTTAACAACCCTTATCCTCAGATCAGGCACCAGAGATCTACAGGCTTTAGTCTGATCTCCAAGTAATGGGGAAATATTCGGGCTTCAGGTTCTTGAATAATTTAATAATCACCAAGGGCTTTAGTATTTTTCCCATTGAGCTAGTGCAAAGCAAAACTATGAAACATTCTTTGGAAAGTTTTCTGCTCTTATATTTGTCAACCTTTCATGATGAGGCTTCTACCAGGAATTACCTTGAAAAACAGTCTGCTCTCATCAGAGTTGAAAATGTCGTTATCTTTGAAGCCTCTGGCAACTTCCAATAACTTTCTGATGAGCTTCTACTGGAGACTTCTACTGGAACTTGATTGAATTCACCACACAAGACTTTCTAGGAGATCTCATGTCAGTTTAAATTTCTAAAGGCATCTCCTTGATCCTTGGAAATCTGTCACACAGAACTCCCATGTGAGTTTTTCATCAATTTGTTGGATCATTGGTCCACGGATTCAGGCATCCATTTGTTACAACCTTCCTAATGTGGCTTCACTGACTTCATCGAGAGTTTTCCTCCTTTTCCCCTGTAGGTCTCTGCTTTCCTTACCATATCTCTCCAGGTACTCATGTTTACATTTTTGGATATTACTAACTATAGTGTTGATAACAAAAAATGTTCCAGCATCTTTCTTTGGTTGCTGTTTTCCAGAAAATGTACAAGATAAGTTTTTTTCTACAATGTCAGCTCTTTGAGATTTTTTTCCTCTGGGCCATCGTGTCGCAATTAACTGAAAAATTTTTCATAGCTTGTACATACAATTCAGACTATTTCTTTATGTTGAAAGATCTTTCAGCACACGTGGTAAACAATAGGATGTTAGGCTTAGCTCAACTGGTAATAATAATAAAACCTGAAAAAAAGAACTTACACTAAAGAAAAAATATAATCAAAGGGGAAAGCCCACACCTTCTACCCCTTGATGTAAAGTGAAATCAACTGTCTGAGCAATCAAGGGTGAATTAATGTTGCATTACACAGTCCATGTATAGTGAAGACACAGCTTACAGAGGTGGTCAATATATAGAGGTCACCCTTCCATTGAATACATGTGGTACATATCTAGTCTATGAAAATCAGGTCAAGTTAAGAGGTGCTCAATATTGGGAGGTGGCCAATTAGGAAGGTTCCACTTATTTATATCTGGTAGAAGTGCTTTTATGAATTAACATGGAAATATCTATCCAACAGATGACATTAGGACAATTATGTGCAAGAGAAAAGTAAATAAATCTATTCTCCATACCATACGATATACAAAGTCAATTTTATTTATGATGTAACTACTGGATAAACAGCACTATGAGATGCAGCACTGTATCAGGTCAAATTCAAGCCCCTGTTAGTGCCTGAAAAGGTCTATAAATGAAAAGAAAAAAAATCCTTCTCCTGTGACTAAAATATTCTCACTTCATGGTGAGGTGGGATTAGGACATCACCTGATGGTTCCAGAACACTCTGAGAGAACTGAAAAACTATTAACTTCTTATGAGCATTTGTAGCTACAGCAGAAATTCAGATAGATTCACATTAGTGAAAATCTATTTTGTGTTGTTTGTTTGCTTTTTTTTACAACTTCCTCCCCTTCATATGGTAGATAAACCTCTATTTCATAAAAGGAGCTAAACCTGTGTGGTTCTAGTGTGTCTTCTATCACAGAGCTAGGAAGGTGGCATCCAAATTTTCCAAACTGATTCCCTTGGATATGGGCAGATGAATCAGGGTAGACCAATTAGCATCCTCTCAAGACATATCAGTGGGAGAGATTGAAAAAGAAGTCTACTTACCAGAATTAGCAAGTTCAAATATATTTTGAGCCTGAGTCAACCAGTTACATTCTTTACAATATAGAACCTGCCTAGAAATTAAACCTATAGAACCTGCCTAGAATTAGAGAGAAAATACAAGCCAAAAGAATTAAGAGTAGGACAGATTCCTGATAACTTAATAATGCACTTCAACCCGGCATGACAGAAACCAAAAATACTCCTTGAATTGACCACTTGTTTTCTTTAACTCGATCATTTGAGTTAAAACTTTTACTGTTGTCACCATAAAAATAATAATTTGGAAGATCTAAAACCTGAATTAAGATAACGTAGTCATACAAATTTTATTGTAAAGTTGATTAGAATGACAACATGAGTCTAGAAGTAAATGATACTTTAGGCAGGATGGATTTATTAATACATGTGTTTACTTCTCCCTCTCAAATAATCTTATCATCTAGGCATGATAGAATAACTGCTGTAATAAATGGACCCAAAGTATGTAATAGTGCAAACATATTAATAGCTTATTTATTGCTCACAAGAGTAAAAAGGTCAGTAGAGCAATCCTCCTCCAATGGGGCAGGAGACAAGCTACCATCTTCACTGTGGCATCCAATGTTTCCCTGGCAGGCAGTCCTCTTCATTCCACTAGACAGGAAACAAATAGAGATCAGAGGAGCATACTTAGGAGCTTTTAATGAGCCAAGTCTAGAAATAGTGTTCATTAATTGTGTTCACATTTCATTGGCTAGAACTCAAGAAATGTCATACACACACAAAAGCAAGAGAAGTTATAAAATATCTATTTCTGTGATTAAGAAAAGTGGCAGAATAAGTATGATGGTGAGCAGCACACAATTTTAACATAAATTACCTTCATAATCATAAATATGCATGTGTGCCCTATTTCCTCAGATATAATATACTCAACTTTCCCCCAAGGGAAACAAGTGTAAGTCCCATCACTTTGGTATAAACAGATCAAAATTCAGATCTCTGAGTCCTGAGCAGTCCTCTCCATCATGACTGCATGTGTCCCTGTGGTCCTTGCAAAGTATGATGTGAAACATAAACTACCAGTTCTGTGCATGGTCTCCACAGTGGTGCTGGAGCAGGGCCAAGAAAAGTAGAATAGATAAGTTTGATTCAGGGGAAAAAAGAAAGAAAGAACACTGAGCACTCCTGACAATAATAGTTACACACTCTTGTCAGAGCAGAGCAGGTCTTTTTAAAGGACCCCTTCCTCAGACACATGTTTTCCCTGATGTGGGGAAAAGTTCCTTAATTAGACCACATTTCTGTCTGCAAGTAATTTACTTGTTTGTTGTTCTTCCTGACCTCAGGTTCTGTTCTCCAGGAAACACTTACTTGTTCTTTAACCTTGGAAACCATTCACCTTGCCAAGAGTCTTTCCTTCTAGGGAAAGTTTGAGGGTCTCTGGATTGTTTTGAGTCATTTTATTTTTCTTAGCTTAGGATTTGAGAAAATAATTTCCTCAAAAATGTAATGATCTGTAGAGAAATTTCCTACACTTGATCTTAGCCAAAAGGCCAAGAGGCGATGAGAGAAATTTCCTTCTAGTCAACTGAGTACGCTAATAAACCAATCACAAATTTCTTTCTTAAATACAGCCCTAAAGACTGATTTGTTTTCTCCTTTGCCCCTTT
Source organism: Galago senegalensis (assembly GCA_963575145.1). Taxonomy (NCBI): domain Eukaryota; kingdom Metazoa; phylum Chordata; class Mammalia; order Primates; family Galagidae; genus Galago; species Galago senegalensis. Next base: position 16,935 of record CAUYTI010022680.1, on the reverse strand, counting down.
AGATAGAAAATTATTTCAAATAACTATGGCTTCTCCTAGGACTACCTAGAAAATGGGCTTAAGTGGACATGTCATGCATTGAATCCTGTTCATATTGTAAAGCTCATTACATTAACTGTGACCTTCATCAAGACCTTGACCTTTCACATAAGTCTTTTTCAATTTTATCTCACAGGGTTTTTTTTTTTTAATTTAAATCTATAAGATGTGGTTCTAATGCTACATAGTTCCTATTTTTTTCCTATTCTCTTTTATTTCTTCTGAAAATTGGCCAGTGTTTTCCTGAGGTTATCTTTTTCTTATAGTTCCCTGATAAAAGAGTAAAAAAATACAGGCCAGTTTTTTTAAACAATAATAACCACACAGAAAGATAAACTTTTACTGGAATTTTCAAAAAATAAAAATAAAGACATATAAGCAAACGATATTAGGAGGAAGAATGAAGATATAATTTGTAGAGATTTAAAGATAATCAAATTGTAGAATGAATAAAATTTATGTGAACAATTTTGAAATGTTCAATGAAACTCAATAAAAATTTTTCTTAAAAAACATCAAACCGATTAAGGAGAAAAATAAAGCCTCATTTACACTGTGGCTATCAAAAAAAAAAGCACAGTAGTCAAAAAATACTCCAACAAAATACCAGGTTCAGATTTTTTATAAGCCAATTCAAATCAATTTTCAAGTATAAGACATTTCAATATTATACAACAATTTAGAAACCAGAAAAGAGCGAATGCTACCTTTGAAACTGCTACCAAAACCAGACCCATCTCATTCATGAATATCCTGTAATAATCCTAAGCATAACATTAGCAAACCAAATCTAGTGTGGTTTAAATATTTGTTACATGACCAAGTTGAGTTTATCACAGGCATATGAGTCTATAAAATTAGATAATGTATAAATGTTAATCACTACATTAATTAATAAAAGAAAAAAATATAAAATCATTTCAATAAATAAAGAAAAAGTCTTTGGTGAAGTTCAACATTGTTAACGAAGAAGTAAAAACTGCATAGCAGAAATAGACAGGCACCTACCTACACAGCCTGACAAAAGTGATGTTCAGATAATCACCCAAAGTAAATCAGGGATTCTTAATGAGGAAGGGTTACCATCATTAACGATGAAGTAATACAAAGTACACGTATGTCTGTTATCATCACTTCTATTCAAAATCTTACAGAAGTGTATCACCAAAAAAGGAGGGAAGCAAGTCACTGGGAAGGAAGAAACAAATTCTAATTATTCGAAAGTCATAATTATCTGCTTTGAACCTAGAGAATATTCAAATAAGTTGCTAGAAGTGATAAGCTTTCAGAAAGATGACTAAATAAAAACTGCATGCATTTCAAGCAATAAGCAGCTAGGTAATTTATTTTAAATGGCATTATAAATAGCAACATAATTGTAAAATACTAAAAAAAAATTAACAAAAGAAGAAACAACTAGAATGCAAAATATGTTAACATCATACTGAAAGTCATTTAAAAGTTTCTAAAGTCTTATGTTATGTTCATGGAAAAGAAAACACAGCGTCATGAAGACATTGATTCTTCTTCCTACCAGACAGATTAAGTGGAATTCCAATTCAAATCCCAATAGGTTTCTCCCCCTCTGTAACTGAACAAGGTGTTCTAGACTTTATATGAAAGACAAAACTGTCAAAAAAAAAAAATTAGCCAAGACAGTCTTAAAAAAAAAGGAAACGGTAGGAATGGAGTCATAGTCTGTTAGTTATAAAGAATTTTTATTGATCTATAATTATTAAGCATCACTGATGAAAGTGAACCAGTGACACAAGAGAACACAGACAGATGTCCCTGATGTACAGGAAAAGAAAAGACATTTTACATCGGGGAAAAGTGAATTCTATTTTACAAAGAGTGGCAAAACAAGATAGCTTATGATTGCCATTTCTACTGGGAGGTATATAGGAGTTAAGGCTGTGGCAGTAAGCAAGAACAATGCAGAGAGTGCTTCAGAATTGGAAGAAAAAGCTGAGACTCGTCATTCACAGATAACGATATTTATGATAGGCTTTATCAAAAATACACACTAAGCTACAGATAAAGTACTATAATTACATGGTTTTTTACAAGGTTTCAGGGCACAAATAAATATGTAATCAATAACAGCCCTAAACAAATTTGCTTCCTATAAACACTAATCTTTTAAAATTGGGAAAATGAGCAAAATATGTAAATAGCCTCTTTACATAAAAAGGAATATGAAGGTCTAGTATATCTAAATCTTAAAAAATGCTCAAATTTACCAGTCATCAAAGAAATGCAAATGAAATCAATAGGGATATTTTTCACATACTGACTGACAACGCAACTAAGGTCATGTATTGGGAAGAGTTTATGGAAATGTACATCCTCATACATAATTGATACAAATGTCCATTAGTAAAGTCCTTTTGAAAGATAATTATGTGGTGCATCATGAAATTAAAATGTTCATAACTTCACACAAAGCAATTCAAATTTCCTTCTTTTTTCTTTATTTTATTTTACTTTATGATTATGTCAGGTTAATTTGAGAGTGCAAAGAATTAGGTTTGCATTTGTTAGGTAGAGTCACTCTTTTGCATTTGTTATTTGCATTTGTTAGGTAGAGTCACTCTTTTAATTGTGTCCTGCCCCCAAGAGATGTGCCAAACACCCTAACATTGTGCCCAGTGAGAGTGCACCCATCCCCCTCCCTCCTCCTTTCTCCCATCTCCCTTTCCCTTGTTCCCCCACCCCTCATCTTTGAATTGATTTGAGTTTTTCTCTTATGAGGGCACGTATTAGATCAGATACTAGCTTCATATTAGAATTGAGTACATTGTATTCTTGCTTCTCCATTCTTGTGATGCTTTACTAGGAATAATGTGCTCCACTTCTTTCCAGTTTAATACAAAAGATGTAAAGTCTCCATCTTTTTACTGGCTGTATAGTATTCCATGGTATACACATACCACAGCTTGTTAAGCCATTCCTCGGTTGCTGGGCATTTAGGTTGCTCCCACATCTGGCAATTGTAAAATGAGCTGTGATTAAAAAGTCTAGCAAATGTCCTTATGATAAAATGATTTTTTTTCTTCTGGGTAGATGCCTAGTCACGGGAATTGCAGGATCAAATGGGAGATCTAGTTTGAGTTCTTTGAGGATTCTTCATACTTCCTTCCAAAAAGAAGGAATAATTAGTTTGCAGTCCCACCAACAGTGTAAAAGAGTTTCCTTTTCTCCACAGCAGTTCAAGTTTCTGTAAATCTATTCAACCATAACATTCCACACCAAAGCCCAGAGGTGTATTCATCCAGGCATTTATTCATTCATTAATCCATTCATTCTTTTTTCAGTGCCTCCGTATACTAAGACTTACCACACTTTTCTAGAAAGTTTGCATACTAAAAGGATGGGGATGATAAATTAATCAATAAAGAGCATAATGATTAAGAGAGCAATTAATAACTGAGAACTATCATTTTCTGGGGAATTATTAAATGTATTGATGAAAGGTGGTAACATTCTACACGAAGAGACTGGTGTCAGCTCTCCAGTGAGGCACATAGAGTTGAATTAAGTTCATTATTAATAATGGGATAAATGAAACCCCAGAAAGTAGTGGCTAGGTGAAAGAGAAATATGGAATTAGCACAAAAACACAGGGAAAGAGTAGTAATCAGAGTCTGCGGGAGTGCAGGCATCTTGGGCACCCGCCCGCCTCATCTCAGTTTATTCACATGTACCAACCCCCTGGCTGCCTAGAAACAGGAGTCATGTCTGCCTTTCTTGTTTCTCTAAACTCAGTCATTGGTGCATGTTAGTAATAAAAAAGTTATGTTTTTATAGCATTATTAACTCTTATGCAGTGTTTGTGTGCCAGGTTTAATTTATACTGTTTTTAAAAAATGAATTTAAAATACTGAATAGAACTAACAATGGGCAATGTTATGCACAGATGCTATTGGCATTTAAAGGCATGTGATTTTAGGATATTCTCTAAATAGTTTTGATTTAGTTCAAGTTTAATAAATCTCACTACTTCAGCAGAATAAGGGGCTGCTGGTTTAGTATCTTTTACGTTCATTTTTTTATTTATCATCTTTAAGTGTAACAACTTTGAAACTGGAATAAGTGTTCATTTTCTATTAATAAAAAATTGTGAGCAAAAAATCCAAATATCCATGTCCTTCTTAACAGCTTGATGAGGTAGTATTATTTTTTACCCCTGTTTTATTTATTTTTCTTGTTATTTTTTATTTCAATTGATTTTGTGGGTAAAATTGGGTTTTTGTTAGATGTATAGCATAATGCATATCCACTCTATCATACAGTGGTGATTTATACATTGTACCCAACAAGTAATTTTACACTCGAGGAAACTGAAGCATATGGAGGTAAAGTAACTTGATCAAAGTCACCAGTGGTGGAGACAGAATTGTAAACCCAGGCCATCTGGCTACAAAAATCCTGCTTCTAATGACTATTTTATACAGATTAATAGATTGCTGCTAACACTTTCTTACAAAAGGTTTAACTTCCTAGAACTACTTCGATAAAAATCTTTCATTTTGGAAAAAGATTTCTGATGAATTTAAAGACACGTTCAAGAAACTCCCCACTCCCTGAAGGGACACGGTACACAGACGTTGCAACCTCTCGAGACACTATTGGCTGACTTTAAATGGAAACAACGACAGCATGAAACCTCGAGACTTCAGTTTTTAGAAAATTATTACTGTCGTCATTTAACCTAAGAAAAATGAACATAGCAGTTAAATTTAAATATATCCAAAGGAAGCTCCAGTTGTGCTAAATTGATCAGGATTTTAATGATCATCCCATTAAATTTTCTGACTGTAACATTTACGTGTTGAAAAATTGTCACTAGCCAGTAAAATATTTTTCATTCGGAGTAGCTGAGTGATCTGTCTTTTGAATAATAGTAAATACAGTGCACATTTATTTTAGAATGTCAGAAAACAGTTCAGTTGACAATATTAATAGAGTGGAAAATCCATGATTACAGAAGCATTCATGTCAAATATGACAACCTTCTAAATTACTTGTCAAAGTTGACCTGTACGCGGCTTAGATGAACTAAGTTAGGCAAGTTAACTGTGAGTGTAAAAGTGAAATAAATCTCAGAATTTCAATACCAGTTATCACTGAACAAATCTTGGAACTGAAAGAGCCATCAGTTAGTAAAGAAAATAGAGGAAAAGCTCCCTTGTTCCTATAACCGTGTACGAATAAAAAGTATATTACACTAAGTTCAAAAGAAACAGACTTCTACTGCATATTTAATGCGATCGTGTATGCAAACACTCTGGAAGCTTGTTTTATCATCAGATGAAAGGAATTGTTGTTAGTAAGGATGCCAAATAAAAAATGCATGTGATGAAAAATCAAACTAGAAAAACGATATTTACAATTAGGAACATTCATTTCTTTTCTAAATTCAAACTTTAATTTTTGAAATCTAGGACTAGAAAATAAATAAGGAATAATTTCATGAAGTAATATACCAAAGGTGTATTTGTTGGCAGCAGTGGGAACTGGTATTCCTCACAGCCACACATAGCCAGCTGTGCAACAGACCCCGAGATCTATAGGTAGCCGGGAATAGAAAAACACAGTAAATAGCTGCCATTTATTGAGCAGTACCTAAGCCATGACACTACTGTACTTACTATATAATTTTACTTTTCATTATTTATGTTCTGAGGCAGAATCTCACTCTGTTGCCCAGGCTACAGTGCTATGGCATCAGCCCTGCTCATATTAAACTCTGAACGGGTTCAAGCATCCTCCTGCCTCAACCTCCTGAGTAGCTGGGGCTACAGGTCTTCACCACAATGTGTAGCTAATTTTTTCTATTTTTAGTAGAGACAGGGTCTAACTCTTACTCAAACTCCTGAGCTCAAGGAATCCCCCACCTCTGCCTCCAGTGTTAGGATTACAAGCATGAGCCACCACACCAGGCTTGTACTAGCTATTTTAATATATCATTTCGTTTAATGTTCATAAGAGAGTCTGGTGGACAAATGGATTAATGTGCATACTTCAGTAAGCTAGATTGAAAGAAATATTAGTTTATAAACAATTCTGGGTCAGAAGACACATTGTCAATTCATCATATACTTCCTCTTGGTACCTCAATAAAGACCATACAGTGCATTAATATTCAGTAAATATTCTTAGCATATTAAGAATTTGTTTAGTATATTAAAATTCTTAAAAAAGAGTATTAATAGCTATCTGTGGTCTTTCGGACCACAGATTTCTCAATTAAGAAAATAAAGAACAAGAAGATATGGTTTACATTCTTTTTTTTAACCTTTTAAAAAAATTTATAAGTTTTTTTACAATAGATATAAGAAACATATGACATAAAAGGATTAGTAAGATACTGCCAAGCACGTAAGACCATTTTTCCAGAATATTTAATTAAAATTTAAGAATATATGAATTTGTCATTCGTTTATTGTACTAATCTTCATACATTCTTTCTTAAAGAGAAAATTAAGATACAAAGCTGGGCCTGGTCATGCTTATGTGTAATTCCAGCTACTTGGGAAGCTGAGGTAGGAGGCCTGCTTCGATGAGGGAGTTGAAGGCCTGTGAATAGCCACTGCACTGCCCTCTAGCCTGGAGAATGCCATGATACCCCATCATTATTAGAAAAAAGAATCAAGATATAAACAATACGTTGGTGGTTAAAAGATATTTGTATATGTGTGTGTTTCACAATATTAAAGCAATATTTCAGATAGCTTTAGTAAACATTTATTAGTGGTCCTACTATATGCTGGTCATCAGCTTAGTAGTATAATCCACTTACATCAAGGCAACTCACATGTGTGTGCATATATAAAAATCCATGTATTTTCTTTCTTTCTTTTTTTTTTTTTTTGCCGTTTTTGGCCGGGACTGGGTTTGAACCTGCCACCTCCGGCATATGGGGCCAGCACCCTACTCCTTTGAGCCAGAGGCACAGCCCAAAAATCCATGTATTTTCTATTAAGACAGACTCTAAATAAATTTGCTATTTTTCTCAATTTTCTGTTTTAAAACAAACATTATTTTTCATAATATATTACTTACATTGACATGCAATAATGTGAAAATCTTTATTTTAATTTCTATATGGCAAACACCATTGGATTTAATTTTTTTCATTGGATCATAGCTGTGTACATTGTTACTGTCATGGAGTACAGTGTGCTATTTTTATATACAATTTGAAATATTCTCATCAAACTGGTTAACATAGCCTTCATGTCATTTTCTTAGTTATTGTGTTAAGTCATTTATATTCTTCATTTAGAAAGATTCACATGTACCCTTATGTATAAGAATTGGTCTCAACAATTTTTGTTGGGTTGGTCTCAAAAATTTTTAATAATGTGAAGTAAAATTTGAGACCAAAAAGTGTGAAGACTAATACTAAAATCTACCATGGTCTAAGGGCACAGATGAATATTTCTTAATTAATCCTAAAATAACTAGTGTTAAAAAATGAAAAATAATAATCATCATGGTTATTAACTTTGAATGTAGAGTTAGTATAAGTAAAGGGCACAAATATTTTGATAGGATAGCTTTGGAAGTAGGTGATGTGGATTTAAAAGGGAGTTGAAAGGTAGCTTTTTTTTTTAAAGAGCAAAGTAGTCAAGTGGCAACAAATAAGCAGGTTTATTAAGGGTAGATTTCCATGATTAATTCCTCACTGCCATTAGTTTTGGTACAGAAGGAGAAGGGGAAGAAAAGGATGAGAGAGCATCTTTAAAATGTTTTTAAAAATTATAAGCAAATAAAAATAAGCACTTTAAAGTGGTTGCCAAAGAACATGAAATTGAAAGTGTATCACAGAATAGAAAAATATATTTACAACATGTAAAAATAACAACGGATTTCTACATAGAACAGGAAATTAACTCTGAAATGCCAATAAAAAAAACCATAGACAACATTAAAAAAAAAGTCAAAAGACTTGAACAGATACTTCACAAAAGAGAAAATCCAGTGGCCTGTAAACACATAAATAATATTTAAGATTATTAGTAAGCAAGGGCTTCCAAATTAAACACACCATGCCCCTCACAGCCACAAAGCCTGAAAACCTCAGGTGATGATGAGTATGTGGCTCACCCACAAGCACCGTGGCTGCTGATGGAAGTGGACATTGCTGTAACAACTTCTGAATGCATGCGTTTGACCCAATAATTCTACTTCTGCATATAGACAGTAGAGAAATGTTTGCAAAATACACACCATAGGTAGGGATGATCATGGAGCACTACTATACCTGCTCTCAAACAATCAAAGTGCCCAAAGTCAAGCGATACACGCCTATAATGGAATATGAAGCATAAAATGAAAAAAGCTGCAGCCATACGCAACAACAGGGGTGGATTTTATAAACATGGTATTCAGCAAAGGTAACATTCATAAAATCTGGTTATGTAAAGTTCAAAACAGGCAGAACTAATCTATATTAGTGAAGATTGTACACATAGATTTCAAAATTCTAAAAGCAAGAAATTCTTCCTATTTTAAGTGTGAATTCCCAAAACTTGGAGACCAGGTAAAGGCTGGCAAACATCCTATGTTCAGAAAGAAAAGCCTGGACTCCACTGTCTCCATGATAGCAGCTCCTAGACCTACCCAAGACTATCTATGAGGAGAGTAACTATGATACTTAATTTACTTATAGTGCATGGTATTTTTTTACCATGTGCTGCAATAAAAAGTTTATTATTTTTTAAACAAAGACCAAGACATACATGAATGCATGCTACATATTTTCCACTCACATAAAAATTATTATGAATCTTCTTACATTTGATATTCTCAAACAAATCAAAATGATAATTGGTATTTTAAATGAACTAAAATGACTAGATACTTTACCAATAGTCTTTATCATCTCAAAACCTTTTAAAGGTGCCTACCAATGATATAAATTTGACAGCTTTGCTAATGCCAAAATGAAAAAAAAATGTACAACTTTTCATAGAAATACCATATAATGCTGTACAGAAAATAACCACCAAGAATCGTGTCTGTTGGTAAACACAGGGAGATCTGAGGTGCTAGATGACCTAATATTTAATATTTAAAAATAATGTATTTTATGGAAAATATTTGCCAAGATCTTGGCTAGCAGGAACTCAAGAAAGAGTTCTTCGGCTGTTTGTCAACATTTTAATTAGAGCATCCCTTAAGCACAGTCTCGTGCATTCACTGGGATACTCATAACTTTACTGTGATCTTTTCTTCTGCATTCTCCATGTTAACTAACCTGGTGGCTCGTTGGGGCAATGAAATCTGTGGATTGTCACTGATAATCCTCTATCATAGGTAACACATATACTTCTGTGATTACAATAGGATTGGTACCTTGAGAGAAGCTTCCATTTGTCCCGTCTTTTCCGTAAGTCTTCATAGTAACAACACATCTAACTGCACTTGAGCCTCTAACTCTCATTACCTAGAACCAAGGCCCACAGCTTATGTGCGGAATCTTTAGATTCCAAATCCTTCCTTTCCTTATCCTCACATTTGTTTGTCACCATCTGTAAGGGTAGCAGCGTGCCTGTTTTGCCACTGGGAACATTATATTTAGTAATGTGTGTACTAGATGTTGTTGATTACAAATCACAGAAAATTTGCTATAAGAACAAACAACCTTGTGAAAGCACGTCAAGCCTTTCTTTAGGTGGAAAAAAAGCAGAAGAAAAACAATGTGGTATTTTCTCTTTGGTTTCAGTCAGATTTTAAGCAAAAAAACATATATGGAAAGAAGAATCACTAAGAGCTTTTATTATTTAGTTAGCCAAAAAAAAAAGTCTCTGGGGTGTCTCTCTCCCTGTTTCTCTCTCTCTCTCTCTCTCTTTCCCTCCTGCACAGTTTTTCCTAACAAAGTTTAAGTCAATCACAAAAGTAAAAAAGAGCAATATCTTCTATTTCCTATGATTCTTAAGATAAGAAATAACTAAATTTTATATGGTGCACTGACAGCTTCTTTGCCCACATAAATTATTCAATATTTAAGGGAAATACACATACTAAAATCATACTCTGAGAAGAGATGATTTTATAATGGCACAGAAGTTGACTTACTTTGATTGTAGAGTTGTTTCAAGGGAGCTCAGCCACCAAAAGGAATCCACCGATCACCAGGAATAAAGGCCTTGCTCCTAAGAATAAAAGGGCAGAGTGGCAGCTTTACACTGTCTCTCCTCTGCTGTTCAGTATTATTAGATACTCTATTTGCAACCCTTCATTTTCCTATATTTCCACAATCTGTCTACATTATTTTTCTTTGGAAATTTTTTGAATTTCTTTTCCTCTTCATTTACATAGAGACTGTTTTTAAAATTCAAAAAATCATATATTAGTCTCAAATTATTTAAAAGTTTATGTATTTTTATTATTAAAAAAACAAAAATACTCCTTTAAAAGCATAACTTTGATATGCAATTGATTTTTCTTTCCACGTGGAATATACATGGCCTGTTTATAAACTTCCTGGTATGAAAGCTCATTCCAAAACTGACCTATAATTTTGGCATTCTGTTAGTAATCTTTTGCTTGCAAAAATGAACATTTTCATTTTCAATTGCTTGTATTTTAATGCACTCTTCAGCCTCATTTTTCCCTTGGAGCTGAATAGTGCACTCAGGCTTGCTATGAAGAGTGCTATTAGCCTGAGAATGGCAGAAAGGATACATGCTCAGTATACTCCAAATGCATTTCACCTGTGGGCAAAATTGGCGCTGAATATTTTTTGTGAAAGGAATGGTATTTTTTTTTTTTTAGCAAAGACTGTTTTACACTGAAAGTGTATTATCTTTCACTTGCATACATCTCTTCCCCCAAAACTGAAAGAATTATTTATTATGCTGCATATTCAACTGTAATAAATAGTCTGCAGATACTCAATTTGCTTAAGGACATATTACAATGAAGGCATAAAGACTTAACTAGTCAGGGGCATGGTTCACATACAAAAGAAAAACAGAAAAAGCAGATTTTGGAACCACAGAATTTATTTTAAATATTTTGACACATCATTTTTATATTTTCAATAGAAATATTATATTGATTTAAAACATTTAGTCATGGACATATTCAAGAGAAATAGTTATCTATTATATGGAAAGGGTCTTGATAAAGCTTTATAGATATAGCAAGAAAATAATTTGTTTTCTAAAACTTATACAGCATAATATATAATTTTATATATGGTATATAAAATTGCTATAATTCAGGTTTTCAAATTCTGCTTTCGAAATTGTTAAATAAAGATGTACTCCACGAGTTTGCTATGTACTGACATTATAGAAACTGTAATAAAATTATATTACTAAGTTATTAACCTTGAAAACTGTGCCATGAACTTACCCTCCACAAAGAAGAGGAGCTCCAGCCCTTTCCTATCATAGAAGACTTTAAAATTCTTAAAAATGTTCTGCAAATCATATTATTAAGCTGCCTTCTATGAGTTCTTAGGGCAATTCCTCAGGATTTCTTTGGGAGAACTAAACTCATTCAAATAAAATGTATGACTTCATGCTATTCAGGAGTAAAGACAAATAAGTTTTTGGGTTTTGTGAATATGTTATGTGGATACAAATGTAGCACATATAACTGACAGCTGAGTTAAGACAGATGAACATATAGACCCACTAAGCACATGCACACTGTAGGTATGTAGGTACGGATATGTGTGTATCATGTTTGTAAGGCTACAAAATCTTTTATAGTATTGGGAAAGGAAAATTTAAAAGATCCCCATTTGTGTAAACTGAATGACCAGACTGACTATACAGTAAAAAGGGAAAAACAAATGACTCATTTGACACTCCAAAATCAACATATTTCTGAAGAGAGCCAAAATGAACATTAAATTGTTTTTTAATCTTAAAAGTTTCAAGAGGTCTTCCTTATCTTTATCTCATTACTTAAAAAACTCAGTACTGTTCAGAAAAGAATAGGACCAGGAAACCAGGGTTCTAATTGTCATCATTTCATGTTGTCACTGAAAACAAGTCAATTAACTTATCCTAGAGTTTAGGCACTTCCTCTTTAAAATCATGAAATAAATTAGGTGTTGTTATAGCAACTAGTTTTAATAGTCTATGGTTCGGATTACATTCTGGCTTAAGATAAAACATCTTTAGAGCGAGATAAGAGGCTACTGCTTAATAGTGCTATGACCTTTATTAATGATATTCCCACAAACCTAAAGGGGGGTTAAACCTCAAAGGTAGTAGAATGATTAGCTTACACTTACCACAAAGAGCTGCACAGTTCACCTTCTCATTTCATTCAGGGCACTGCTGAATATTCCCTCATCAAAAGTACCTTTCCTGTATACAAGATCTAACCACCTACCCATCATTCTCTGTACATTATCGTATTTCTTTTAATGCTCTTTGCCACACAGTATGTTACATTTTAAGAATTGTGGGTGTTTGTAATCCATGGCAGCAGTTTTGTTTTGCTTTACTCTGCTTTTAACCCAGAGTGATGCTTCCCATGGAATGATATCTAGTATACAGAGGTGCTCAATTAAGGTTGTTGATTAAATAATTGACTCTCTCAACATAAAGTAGATCCATGTAACTGGATTTCAGACATACAGTGACCCTGGATAGAGAAAAATGAGGCTGGAAAACATGGTTATGGAAGGGTTATCATAATATTCCAAGTCAAATTTTCCAATAAAACCCTCATTGATGATTAACTTATTTTACACCAGTGGTGCCCAATTCAGTAATCACTAGCCATATGTGGCTTTTGAGTATTTGAAAATAGGTTACTGTGATTTATAAACTCAATTTCTTTTATTTACTTTTGATTAAGTTCACATGTAAATTTAAGTAGCCATATATGGTTTTAGGTAGCTCGTGGATGCTTTATTGAACTGTGTGGTTTCTAAGGAATTTAAAACTTACATCAAAAGCAAAGAAAAGACATGAGATTTTGTAGCAGAAAAAATGATGTGATAAGAGCTATATTTTTGATAAGTGATACTGAAAGCAATGTTTAGAATGAATTGGAGTAGAGAAAAATTGGAAAGCAAAATGGGCAGATAGAACTCTGAAAATCTAGACATTAGGAAGCAAGGAGTGAATTAGGGCAGTGGCATTATGAATGGAAGGAGTATTTCAACCCTATGTTTGCTACTAGAGATGATTAGATAAATAATGACATCTCTAGGAAAAGAAACTAGGTAGTTAAGCAAAACCATAGGAATGTCAATAAAAATTCACTGTGTAACAATTCGGTAACCTTATATGGACCCTGTAAATATGTACAATTATTATGTGTCAATTAAAAAAATCAAATAAAGAAAAATTGAACTCAGCTCTTTTTGAATAATTTTTAAATTCAGGTACCTAAGTCTCAATTATAATCCCCAAAAGTAGAAACATAAATTTAAAGGAAAAGAAGAAAAATCTTTCTTTGATTTCCAAGTTGGTCAAAAAAACAAGTCCTAGCAACATCTGTAACTGATTCAAAATTGACACTGACTTTGGGTTGTTTCTAAGGCACAACATCAGCTGGATATGTATGTGTGTATGTGTGTGTGTTTATATTAATGTTTTTTGTGTGTAAACATACATCCTTTATCAAGTAAGTCTACTGTTTTCCTCATTCTCAGAGAAAACCACCTGGGACAAGCAGGCACATGCTGTTCTTTTTAAGGAGGGGAAATATATTTTTATTTTAAGTTTACTTTTAAACAGTGAAACCCTTTCTATCACAACACAAGGAAGATTGGCAACTGTTTTTATATGGTTGGCAGGTTTCAATGGGTCTGAACATGAATAAAATCCGACTACTTCACAGGATGAAAAGCTCGTGAACTTCCGCTTTTTAAAATGAAGTAGAAAATAAATGTCAGATATAAGAAAGCCCAGGGGTGATTTAAAATTTCATCAACAAAGAAGCCTTGACCCTTATTTGTGCTATTAAAATCTTAATATAACTCAGTCATATAATGGGACAGTTAGGATTTAAAAGCAAATAAAATTTCTTGGCACACTGAGGAGTTTTGCCATCTGTATCTTAAAGTAGGAGGAAACATACTCTGTGTTCAGGCTCTGAAATAAGCATATGAAAGCCAAAGGGGCAGCTATATATCCCAAACTAAGTACAAATGAAAAGACATGCCAGCAGGGCTCATGTTCTGAATAAAACTGTCTATATTTTGAGAAATTCCACTCTCTATAGACTCCTGCTAATGATTACAACAGCAGGAGATGAAGCCAACAAGATTCCAAGTAAATTGAAAAGCATGATTTTAAGAGAACACTTCAGCATCCGGTAGAATGATGGAGATTTACTCCAATGTCACTCAGTTACTTACTCCAATATCAACTCTTAGGACATTGATTTGGACAATAACTGTACGTCCTCAAAGCATTAATCATCTGAGAGACTGACACATAAAAGCTACCCCCTCTATTCTTAGTTTGAAAAAGATATGCTAATTATTATAAACAAAAATAATCATTTTAAGGAAGCATATGTGTACCAGGATTTCAAATCTAAAACCATGAGAAATGTTCAAAATGAGGAATAATAATAAAGAGAAACCATAGAAAGGAACATGTATAAAAGGTGGCTTATTTCTTAATGGTAAATACTAGTCTGGGAAGTTAACATTATTGTGAATACCCAAATTTTCACTAAAATTCGTGATTATATGGGTATTGTAAGTTCTACAATTTAAATAAATAATGAAGTGTCCAAAGCCTTAGCTAGAATGCACATAGCCTACAAAAATCTAACCACTATGAGCATATTTATCCAAGAGTGCTGTATTAATCCATATATTTAAAACAACTTTTTAAAAATTCCTTATAATATTTTTACCTATTTGTAAATAGGGTACAAAATCAATACGCCCATTTTGTTTTGGACTCTTCCAGCCCATCTTGTAACTTCACAGATAACTTAGTCCAAAGTTAATAGAAGAGTTTGGAATCACTGAATCAGCGTTTAAAAAATAACATCTGACACAGAAGATTGGGATTTGCCTATTCTAAACAGATAAATATGACTTTTAAGGTTTTAAAGCAACAAAATTCATTTATTCAAAAATGATTTAGTTTCACTGGAAATGAATATCTTCTTATGAATGAACTTTTAAAAAGGTCATCACAGTCCAGTGGTATTGCAGACAAGTGGTAATAAACTGCCCTAATTGGATCTCTTTTGTTTTCCTTGCCTATATTGCCCTTATTTCACCCGTCTGATACACATGTATGTACACTGAACAGAAAACAAGGAAGAAACAAAGCCTACTTGCCAGTCTACAAAGACTCCCTAAGCCTTACCCCCAAATTTGCCAACTACAACAAAATACATTACATTTAACTAACATATAAAACATTGGGAATAACTTTCAAAAAGATTATAAAAGCAAATACGTCTCCTTGAATCTGGATAAGAAAAAATGTTCATAGGGAGAAATTTGGACACAGCTTAAATTAGAGGAGGGCTCTTTCATTTTAAAATTGGTGAAATAATTTAAAATAAGTGAACGTTTCATTATAAAGTTTTAAATTGTATTTAAGAAGGGACATCAAAGGAAAATGAAAAATAGTCAGAATTTATGTTTTAGCCTTTAACTTCCTAGCTTGCCCTTAGTATGCTATTTAATGTCTCTGAGTGTCAGAGGCTTCAGTAAAATTAGCATAGTTGTTATGTATTGATAGATTTCATCAGATAATTTATTGAAATGCCATATGTAAAACATATGATAAAGAGTAAATTTTTCATGTGGTCACATTCGTACTATAAAGTATGACCAACATTGAAATGAGTGGGGATGATGTTTCTCCACGCACTATCAAAAGTAAACTAATTTCAAAGCAAACTCTGTGTTAGCCATACTTATTGGATAGCTAAGGTCTATCATAAAAAATCTAAAAAGATGCAAATGAGCAAATTAGGAATAGCCTCCAAATTAACTTGTAAAATCAGGTACAATAATCATACAACACTCCTTAAAGTTACAAAATTGCTCCCACTAAATAAGACTTGATTATAACCTGCATATATTATCTTCTCTAAAAAAGAAATACATCAATCAGAAAACGATTTAGTTTTCAGAAAAAGAAAAATTTACAAGTGGAAGCATTGCTGCCAAAAGGTTGAAGGGATGTTTTTTAAAAGATTTTTTTTTAAGCACAAAAAAGAAAAGATGAATGAGATTGACTAAATTTTAAAATAACTTGTGTTCATCAAAACACACAATAAAGGGAAAGCAAACACAACTACTATGTAAGAGAAAATATTTATAGTACTTGTGATCAACAATGAATTATATCAATTTGAAGACCATTGAATTGAAATCGGGAAAAGCATGTGAGTTGACAATAAAGGGTATGAAAGTACAAATCTTAATATATCCAATTCTATTGTAATTAGGGGCATTTAAATTAAAACCATCATGAAATGTGATCACACATCTATGAAATGATCAGATAACTAAAATATAAGCCAATGTTATGTGCTATTAAAAACATGTGAGAGCAATGGGAAATTATGAAAACCAGTGATGAGAGGTATATTGCTACAACTGCTTTAAAAAACTAGTTTCATCCTGAATCTAATGAGCATGTAACTCACATAAACCATGCAGTCTGGCTCGGCACCTGTGGCTCAAGTGGCTAAGGCGCCAGCCACATACACCTAATGTGGCGGGTTCAAATCCCCAGCCCAGGCCTGCCAAACAACAATGATGGCTGCAACCAAAAAATGGCTAGGTGTTGTGGCGGGCACCTGTAGTCCCAGCTACTTGGGAGGCTGAGGCAGGAGACTCGCTTGAGCCCAGGAGTTGGAGGTTGCTGTGAGCTGTGATGCCATGGCACTCTACCCAGGGGGATAGCTTGAGGCTCTGTCTCAAAA
>CAUYTI010022678.1:0-29884 GCA_963575145.1 Galago senegalensis | reverse complement strand
TTTTTTCCCACTCTGAGGGCTGTCTGCATGCCCTACTTACTGTGGTTTTGGCTGTGCAGAAGCTCTTTAGTTTAATCAGGTCCCAATAGTGTATTTTTGATGTTGCTTCTATTGCCCGTGGGGTCCGTCTCATAAAAAATTTGCCTAGGCCAATTTCTTCAAGTGTTTTCCCTGCACTTTCTTCAAGTATTTTTTATGATTTCATGTCTTAAGTTTAAGTCCTTAATCCAGTGAGAATCTATCTTAGTTAATGGTGAAAGGTGTGGATCCAGTTTCAGTCTTCTACAGATCCCCAGCCAGTTCGTCCAGCACCATTTGTAAATAAGGAATCTTTTCCCCATTCAATGTTTTTTATTGGCTTATCAAAGATGAGTTAACGGTAGGTAGCTGGATTTATCTGTTGGCTTTCTAGTCTGTTCCATACATCTACCTCTCTGTTTTTGTGCCAATACCATGCTGTTTTAAGTACTATTGCTTTATAGTATAGTCTGAGATCTGGTAGGGTGATTCCTCCTGCTTTGTTTTTGACACCTTGCTTTTATTATTATTATTTTTATTATTGTGAAGGTACATCCTCATTCTTTCAAGTGCATGTTTTGGCTTGTGATTATCTTTCAAAAATTTTTTTGGAACAGTTTTTGTGAAACAGTGGATAAATCAGAAATTTGTGTTAGTTTTGAATCTGAGTTCCGTCACAGAACCAATGCAGCTCACGGTTCAAAATATCAACAAAGTGGGAAGGACGTGGCTAATGAACGCACAGTACATCAGTGGTTTGAGAAATTCTATTCTGCGGACTTTAATCTGGAAAGTGAGCCACACAGACATCCTGAGATCAAAGTGAGTCACGATGAACTGAAAGCTGTAGTGGAGGCGAATCCATCTCAACCTACGTGTGGATTAGCAACAAGGTTTGCTGTTACTATTCCAACAATTTTGGACCATTTGAAAGAAATTGGCCAGGTAAAGAGAGTGGCGTTTCACATGAATTAAAGGAGTGTCAGAAGAGAAATCGTCTGGAAGCTTGCCTTTCTTTGCTGTCATGATGTAGAGGCAAACCAGTTCTACACTGTATTGATTCGTGTGATGACAAGTGGATTCTTTCTGACAATGGCAAGTGTTTGGCACAAGGACTAGATAAAGATGAAGTGTCAAAACATAGTCCTAAATTGAATATTCATCAAGAAAAGCTGATGGTGGGTGGTCTAGCACTGGTATTATTCACCATAGCTTCATGAAACCTGGAAAATTGATGACAGCGGATGTCTCCTGTAACTGATTGGACAACATGATGAGTGAGGATGCTTGGGATTTAGCAGCTGAGATTGGTCAACAGAGACAGGCCAATTCTCTTGCAAGACAACACTCGACCATGTGTTGTACAAACAATGCTGCTCAAACTACGGAAGCTGGACTTGGAAACTCTCTGTCATCCACCATATTCACCAGACCTGCACCAAGCGATTGCCATTTCTTCCAGGCTTTGGATCACTTCTTGCAAGGAAAACATTTTCAATTCTCAACAAGCTGTGGAAACTACCTTTGGCCATTTCATCACTGCTTGCTCTCCAGACTTCTTCATGGCTGGCATACACAAGCTACTGTTAAGATGGCAAAACTATGTTGATAGTTTGGGTGTATGCTTTGATGAATTGTACTGCTTCTTGTTTGATCTATGATAAACTAAACTTTTGGTTCAACTTCAGACACTTCATTTAGTAGTTGTGTGGGATAGCTAGCTCATGGGATCTCAATATGTGATTCTTTGATGAGCTCTCTCTCTCTTTTTCCCCCAAAACTCAGTTGTCTGAGCTACCAGCAATGACAGCAGCCCACAGTGCAAGATCATGCTCTTGGGAACTACCCTGAGTATGTTGATAGTGTTGCTTTCCTTCAGGAAATGACAAGTTCACAGGCATGATGCTGATTTTTACTGGGAAATTGAGGATCCTAACCATAATATAGGCTGGGACAGAGGGCCTAACTTCCTTAGGGAGCTGTCTGTGGCACAGACCCTTTGCTGCCTTCAGCCTGCACCTTGCCCCTTTGTGAAGTGCTATTTCTTTCACTTTTGTGCAAATCACATTTACTTTGTGACTATTAATAAATTGCCTCCTAAAGATGAAAATGTATTTTTAATTTGGAATGAGAATCACAGTGAAACTTTTGTAGAATCAAATTATGTATCTTACCAAACTGCAGAGCTTTCTTTTTTTGCTCCTTTTTCTCCTTGAAAAATAGTCACAGAAATTCAGAAAGAAAAAAGACTATCTTTAATTCATTTCTTTCCATATGTGTTCAGTAATCACATAAGCTCTCTTGATAAGCTATTGCTAGTAATAGTTTTTTTGTTTTAGGAAACTACAAACAGATATCCTAATATATAAATACATCAAAATAAATTTTCTTTTTTAATAAACCTTGGCAGGCTAAAATTCTTTTTTTTAATTAAATGTATATTTTCTTAATGATAGTGTTTGAACTAGGGTAGAAAGTGAGCTGAAAATCAAAAGAATTTATGCACATAGTTTAAGAATTACTTATCTATATATCCACTATAATTTTATCCAGAAATAGCATGTAGTGCGAAAAGATGTTTGCTTATCTTTTTGGGAGGTAGCTCATGAGGACAATCTGTGAATGCTTTAGAAGACTTTGTGGCCTGAGTGTTTAGTGTTGGTCCTATTTTGTTTTGGAAAGTGCAAATCTGAGTATGAACCTTTCACAAAGAGGTAAAGCTAGAATTGAACTTGATGAGTTGCTTTGCAGCAAAGATAGTGTCAAAGGTAAAGGGAACCTGCAGAAATAAAGCCTCTCTTGGTCTGTTTGTTATTGCATCACATGAAAATGGCTAGACAGATTTTCACTTTATTGGGAGAGTTTGTTTAGGGTGGTCTGATTTAAAATGTAGGCTATTGTGATGTATGCAATTTTAGATGGTCTTGATTGCCCAGAGTAGCTGTTACTGCTGTGTAGAGACACATTTCAGCTGTCCTCTGGGAGAAATGTGTTCTAGACATACAAATGCCATAGGCAGAGATAACATAGTGGTGTCAACACAAGCACCCTCCCCCAGGTGACTTGGTCAGACTCTGGCTTCCAGGGACAGGGTTGCAATTGAGCTGCTTCATGTGAAGGCAACTCCATGAACTCCATCCAACAGAGAGTTGCTGCAGAAATGTTGATTTTTCGGTAGTCTGATTTTCCTGAGCAATGCTGATGGGCAGCTAATGAAAAATGTACATCAACTATAAATGGGTTAATGTAAATAGCCACATGTACATCTCCATTTTTAGGTTCCTTAGAAAAAAGGAAAAATTGGTTCCTGCCATGGCTAGCCTCAGTTTGGGACTGATCTATTGAAAAGGCTTTGCAAACAAAGTAATTTAAATTAGCTTTACAAATGAACCACGATATCCTACAGAGTATTTTTTTAAAAAAACTGGATGCTTGTCATCTTCTGGACATTTGGGGGGGGGCAAAGGCTCAAATGATTCATGCTGGAGGTCACAGTTAATAGCAACTGAATTAGGAGGTAGGACAGGACAGAGGTACATTTTGTTCTTCTCGTTGTAAACCCCATTGGGCTAATTCCAGTTTGTCCATATACCTGGAAAACTCTAGTTGTATATTGGTAGCCTTGCCCACCAGGGAGTCCTGGCACCAACTTTGGAAGGGTGACGCAACATTATTTACAGTGAACTAATTAGTTCCCCTCCTGTTGAACTTTAGCCAAGTTGTTGGGTGATAATTGGCATTTTTTTTTCTGGCATGCTGATAATTCAGTTATTGCTCCACTGTTTTGTTAAAATGTTTATTTGACTCTTTGAGACTTTAGGGTTTATGATGATGTCAGTAGATCACCGGACTTTCTGAAGTAGTTCTTTGTTTCAAGGGGGAAAAAAAAGAGAGTGAGAGAAGAGAGGAAGAATAAGTAATAACTTACTGTTTTGGGTTGTCAGACCTTCCTGAACTGACTTCTTTCATGGAAATATTTAAGATATTTAATTTACATGTAAATTTAAATGGTAGAAGTAATGAGAAGTGAATTCAATTTTGGATATACTGAGTTAAGTGCTTGGTAGTAGTTGAACATTATAAGAGTGAAGTCTGAATGAGAGAAAAAAAGTTGTGATATGAACTAAATTTTATATACTCAGTCAGCTGGGTGTCCCTGAGCAGGCTGCTTAATATCTCTGAGCCTTATTTCCACATCTGACAAAGACCTGCAATCTGCCTTATAGGGTTGCATTAGAGATAAAACAAAGTGTTGGATAAAGAGTACTGAGGACATAGTAGGAGCTCAGTAAAGATTATCCTTTAGATTTCTCCTCTTTTGGCTTTTGAGGATAGTTGTAAAACTTTCTTACACATCTAGGAACATTTCTTTCTCTAAATGCCGACCCCTTTGGGCTACTTCCAGTTTGTCCATATATCTGGGAAATTGAAACCTCAGACTAAATACAGTTTTTTTTTTGTTTTTTTTTTGGCCAGGGCTGGGTTTGAACCTGCCACCTCCGGCATATGGCGGAGGTTGAGCCACAGGCACCGCCCCTAAATACAGTTTTCAAGTATAAATCCCACTACTGCCTAGACGGTGGTAGAGAGACTACTTCATAGGCCTTACATGCCTGGTTCCCATTAATACATCTCATGTCACGTTAACTGTTTTCTAAGACGACTGAGTGCTGATTCATCTCAGCTCATCAGTTCCAGAATAGCCTGGTGTCAGAGATTCAGTGGCTCTGTCATTTGGATGAGATATTAGAACAGTGTTCAGTGTAAGAATCTGCTTAGCATTACAAAGCATTCATTTTTGTAGAAAGAAGTCTTCATGAAACCCAGAAATTGACTAAAATAACTTTTTTTCCCCCTTTGGTATAAAGAATAGAATGTATTTGAAGCATGGGTGATTGGTGATGGAGAAAGTTACTGAGTTTTGGCTTTGTTTCCTGAGTGATGGTAATGAGTTTACCTGGTGCTGCCCCACTACCTAATCACTATGAGCAGACACCTCTCTGCAAGGCAGGTGACTGAAACTACTGACTGTCTCTTTTTTTAATCCTGGCTCCAAAGGCTCTGTAAGCATCAGACAGTGAAGAGGAAATGGCAGGCCAATAGAGTGGTAGTTCAAAATGACCAAAGTAATTCCAGAAATTCAAGAAAGTAATTGTTTCTCAAGTGCCTATTAGGATTGTGCCGCCTTCGAGTCTGCACAACTCGGAAGTGATTAGAGAGGTTTTGTGGCTTTTCTGTTCTCTGATGGCTGGAGCTGGTTTCAAGCTTCAGAGTGAGTAGTCGGGGAATAAGATAAGAAATGGTGAAGGGCCAAAGTGGGCACCATTTCTGTTCTCCATTGCCAGGGAGAGCTGTGTCTGTCCTCTGCCACAGGGTCAACCCACCACATTACATCAGACTTTCTGGTCTGTTCACTTTATATTGCTTAATTGAAACAGTTCTGATCCACTTGAAAGTGTGGGTTCTGCTTACACTCTGAGACAGTTGGATAAGCCAGAAGTGTTTTGTCCATTTCCTGGCTGATATCTAAGCTCTTTAGGTAACTTTATTCCTGAGACTTGAGATAACAGAGGACAAAAACCACAGTGGCATTGGTGAATCAAAGGCACTGGCTCTGTTTCTCTTCCATGCTCTTAGTGTAGAGCCATGGTTTTCAGTGTTTTTTATCTCACGGCACACTTGAACCTCTAGGTAATCTCCTGTGGCACATTTAAATTTTGTTAATTAAAAAAAAAAAGAGTAGAAAAAAGAATATACTGACTGTGCTTTGAACTTCTTTCAAAAATAATTTAATTAATAGTCTTTAAAAATGTTTGTGGCACACCTAAGATTCTCTCAGAGCACACCAGTGTGCCCTGGGACACCAGTTGAAAATCACTGCCTTAGTGTGAGCTGACTTGCTAATAGTGGTATTAGGCTCAGCATATACAGACAGTAGACCTATTTTGATAGCAGAATTGCTTTAATACTTGAGCTTCTGAAACGTGATCTTTTATGAAAAGTCCAGGGTCAGTGTCCTTTAGCAACACCATGAAAACACAAGATATTAACGATGTGGCAAGTCATGTATGTATTTGTTCCTAGGATTGAGAATGCTGTATTGCAAAGCGCTTGATAGGATGGAGTCTCAAGGAACTAGTAGGTGAAATGATTAAACATCTTACTCTGTGCTCGCAGTATGCAGCTTACAAATAACATCTTTTTACCACCATGCTGCAGTTAAACCATGGATTCCAATGTATTTTTTATTTGTTTAATTTAATAATTTTATTTCCAAATATTAAAGGGGTACAGGTGTTTGTGTTACATAGATGAATTAATTGTGCACATAATGCTGAGATCAGAGCTTTCAGTGTGTCTGTTGCCAACACATTGTAGCTGACAGGTAAGTTTTTATCCCTCCCTGCTTCCTATTTTCTCTTCCAGTGTCCTGTACACTGCTTTATGACCCTGTGTTTCTGTCAGTCAGCTCCCACTTAGTAGTGAGAACACGTGGTGTGTGATTTTCTACTCCTGAGGTACTTCCCTTAGGTTAGAGTTCTCCAGTTCCTTCTGAGTTGCTGCAAAGGACAATATTCCATTTCGTCTTTTGGTTGCGTAGTACTCCATTTTCTTTACTCATCGGTTGATGGACACTTAAGACTGATTCCATATCTTTGTGATTATGAATTGTGCTACAGTGAACGTACGAGGGCAGATGTCTTATTGTTTTAATGACTTCTTTTCCTGTGGGGAGAGAGCCAGTAGTGGGATTGCTGGGTCAACTGGTAGGTCTACTTTTATTTCTCTGAGGTCTCTCTATACTGTTTTCCAAGAGGTAGTGCTACCTTGCAGGACCATCAACATATATAACCGTTCATTTATCACTGCATCTATGCTAACATCTTTTGTTTTTTGATTTTTAAATAATGGCCATTCTGATACGCATAGGTGATATCTGATTGTGGTTTTAATTGAATATCCCTGACGATCAGTGACTTTGAACTTTTTTTTCATGTGTTTGGCCCTTGGTCTATCTTCTTTTTAAAAAAACTCTGTTCATGTCTTTTGCTGACTTTTAAAATGAGGTTATTTGTTTTTTTCTTGCTGATTTCTTTGAGTTCTTTGCAGGTTCTGGATATCAGTCCTTCGTTGGATGTGTATTTTTTCTCATTTTGTAGGTTCTCTATTTCCTTCACTGTGCAGAAACTTTTTAGTCACTACAGAGTGACTCCCATTTATGTATTTTTGTTGTTGCTGTACTTGCCTTTGTCCAGAAGAGTTTTTCCTATGTTCTCGTCTAGAATTTTTATGGTTTCAGGTCTTTAATTCATATGTGGTTAACCATGGTCAAAAAGTGTTATACAATAAGATATTTTGAAAATGAGAGAGACCACATTCAGATACCTTTTAGTATTGTCCATACATTGTTATAATTGTTGTATTTTATTGATAATCATTGTTAATCTCTTACTGTACCTAATTTATAAATTAAACTTTCTCATAGGTTTGTATGTTTAGGAAGAAATATGGTATAAGATGGTTGGACAATTAAGTTCATGAGCAAAAGTACTACATATGTCATTGTTGAACCAATTGTCAGACCTCTTATGATGACAGCTCTAATGGTCATTCCAGAAAAAGAGTTCTAAAATTGCTTTGAAGGTGGACTAGACACTGGTATTGGTGCATAGTTCTGGAATAGGCAAAACTAGTCTATAGGTATAGAAAGCAGGTCAGTGGTTGTCTGGTGTTTGCATGGGGATATTGATTAACAAGGGAACTTTTTGGGGTAGTGTGTGTGTTCTATATCTTGACTGCAGGGAGATATAGACTGCATATGGTTACATGGAGGTATGCATCTGTCAAAGCACTTAACTATGCATGTAAAATGAATGTCTTTCATTTTAATTATACCTCGAACTACATTTTTTAAAAACAGTTTCTATTACAAAGCAAAGACATTTGTGACAGTTCTTGTAAATTTTACTGCTAGCTATGACCTTGTTTCTTCTAATAGATGGATAATTACTTTCCATGTTTTAAAAGGCCAATTTAAAAATGACTTTTCAGGCTGGGTACAGTTGCTCACACCTGTAATCCTAGCACTCTGGGAGGCCAGAGTGGGTGGATCACTGGAGCTCAGGAGTTTGAGACCAGCCTGAGGAAGAATGAGACTCCATCTCTACTAAAAGTAGAAAAACTAGCCAGGCATTGTGGGTACCTGTAGTCCCAGCTACTTGGGAGGCTGAGCCTAAGAGTTTGAGGTTGCTGTGAGATGATGCCACAGCACTCTACCCAAGGTGGTAGAGTGGGACTATCTCACCAAAAAAAAAAAGCTTTTTTTAGGTTATAGTCTGCATGAAATTAGAAATTATTTGCACTTTTATATTACTAGTTCATTTTGATTTTTTCCAAACAGACTTCTTGGTTGTGTGTTTTTCAGAAAGCTTTTGGAAGCTTTTAGAAGTGTTATGTTTTGACAGGGTTTTCCTGTAGCTCTTTGGCAAACTTTGCACCTTTATTGTTTGAGGAGTATAAATAACAACAGAACAGAATGACTTTCTGGCATATTTTCCTTTTGTCCTGTGTCTTTCATGTTTAGTAACTCTGAAGTTCCTGTTGCTCTTGCCTTTGAACTGAGGAAATCAGACCCTCTCTCTTACCTGAAATTAATGGACATGGCACAATCATTTAGAAGTCTAACAGGGCAGCGTTGCTAGTTTCTAATGGCCTTTGATGGAGGGTAAAGAGGTAGAGAAATTAATTTCCTGCTTAATGTATATGCTAATCTTTGAGATCTACCGAGTTACCTAAAATGTGTGTTCCTCCTTGCTTTCTCAGGTTTCTGCATGGAGGAATGGTTATTTGGAGAGTCAGTAAGTTGACAAACTCATGGTTTAAGATTTGAAAATTTCATAGTTATCTTGTCAAGGTAAACTTAAATTTGATAAAGCCCAAATTAAAGAGAGTTAAGTACCTGGCGATATCAGTATCTTGTATGTTTGGGATGTAAAACATGAGTTGAAGTAGTTTAGGATGGGTTACTGAATTTTCCAGAAAAGAGGGAGGTCTGTTCACCTAGGCAGTATTGTTGGAGTCCAAGACCAGGTTCAACTGCATTGCCAGAGTTGGCCTGTCTTGACAGAAGCAGATTAGATCACAGGCAATTCTGTCTAAGCTTCTTCAAGATCAACTCCAGCCTCTCTTAATTCCAGTAACTAGGCTAAGGGAGATATGTCACCCTCAAGGTAATGAACAGAAATTGCACTAGCCTTGAAGTTCACTGACCTGTGTTCAGATCCTGACACTGATCAGCACTCTGACCTTGGGCCGAGTTAACTCATCTCTTGAGCATTACTTTCTTCATCTAGAAGATGAGAATATCTACTTTATAGAGTTTTCTGGAAAAGGAGATGAGATGAAATAATTGACAATGGCAGGTTATGTGCCCAGCGCATAACAGGCCTTTGGTAAACCTGAGTTCACTTCCTTCCTCTGCTGAACACATTCCTGGCTCTGGGCTGTGTGCTATGGAAACGTGTCTAGTGACAGTGTATTCATCGTGCAGATTACTTGACTGATGACAATCAGGGCACAAGAGTTTGATACCATCTGCTAAATTTTTGTTAACATAGTACCTTTTGAAA
This sequence comes from Galago senegalensis, assembly GCA_963575145.1. Taxonomy (NCBI): domain Eukaryota; kingdom Metazoa; phylum Chordata; class Mammalia; order Primates; family Galagidae; genus Galago; species Galago senegalensis. Next base: position 20,237 of record CAUYTI010022678.1, on the reverse strand, counting down.
TAGAGGTGATGCAGCTTCATTTCCTGGTCTGTGCTGTGTGTCTTGCCTCTGCCGTATGGAGAGACATGGCTGGAATTGCATACAGCAGGCCAGGATGCTGAAAGTAAATCTGATCATCGGAGACTGGTTACCTGTGATTGCAGCACAGGGGTGAGGGGGTGTGACTGCACAAATGGAGCTTGATGTGCTATTGAAATAACTCAGCAGATTTTTAAAAATAGAGAAAGGGGGAGAAACCTCCTCCCTCACCTTCCACAGTGACATTCCCACGACAAATGTCTGCTGACATTGCAACACCAGATAGAAGATTCGGTTTGTTTTGCTCCAGTGTTTTACACATTGGTCAGAGAAAATGGTTTTCATTAACACAAGGTAATGAAAATGTTTGTGCCATGGTACAGTATTTGTAGAAGTCTTACTTAGGTTATTGGTGTTTCTGTTTTGAGCCTAATTCTGTTAATCTGTGTGTCTCTGACATGCTAGTTCCCAGTTGTGGGGCTAGACAGTGATTTTCAACCAGCGTGCTGCAAAAATTTTTAAAGATCATGAATTAAATTATTTTTGGAAGAAGTTCAAAGCAACTGTGCAAAGCAATTCTTTTTTGTTTTTACTTTTTTTTTTTTTTGATCAACGTAATTTAAGTGTGCCACTAAAGTTTTAACTATAGGTTCAAGTGTGCTGTGAAATAAAGGTTGAAAAACACTGGACTAGGCAATTTGGAGAGGGGAAGCAATTATCCAGCTAATGCAAAGAGATCCTGCTAAGGAGGAAAGAAAGGCACCCCTACCCTTTCATCAATTACCCCAGATTGGTGTTTATAGGGAATTAAAGTCCCTGGTAATTGCCCTTTCACTCTTTCCTTTGTCTGTTAGAGCCATCATCAGAGGCCTTAAGCAAAAGCCCTGGGGGTATTTCCGGCCTCTTCTCTAAGTCAGGCTAGTGACCCAGCTGCTAAGCACTTACATTTGGGGTCTCAGTTGTGCTTCTAGACTGGGATTGGTCTTAGTTCCAGGAGATTAATTGACCCATAAGAAACATTATAATGCAAATATGTGCTTACCCCACCCCTACAGGCTGACCTGCTTGCTGGGCAGGAATTCACAATGTGGTAGTGGACAGCTATCTGGCCTTAAGGATAACCTAGGTCTTGTTTGCAGCAGGCACCAATCCAAGGTGACTTTCTTCTCACTAGAGAGCAACAAAGAGGAAGATGTTGCAGAATGAGCCCTGGAATAGGGGTCAGGGGTGTGGATTCTGGTCAGCACCGCCACCTTCTAGATGTATACCATTCTCCAGGTCTCTTACCTGCTGTGGGCCTTAGTTTTCTCACTTGTAGAATTTAATCATAATGGTTTAAGTTCTAGCTAACTTCCTAGGGTTTTAATCCTTTTATCAAAAGAGTAAAATGGGACGATGCCTGTGGCTCATATGAGTAAGGCGCTGGCCCCATATGCTGGAGGTGGTGGGTTCAAACCCAGCCCCGGCCAAAAACTGCAAAAAAACCCCTAAAATGAAACAGTAAAATGATATGTTATAAATGAAGACACCTTAAAACACAGACTCTACAAATGTAAGATCTTATTAAATATAAACTCAGCAACATTATTTCAACATTCACGGTAGAGAAACATTTGATGCCTTCCAGGAGCACACAAATTATTGTAGAGCTTAAATTTCTCTTTGATGAAGCTCTTTCAGGACAGATAAACATGCCTGAGGGCAGGCTTATCTCTGTGAATATCATAACTGGATTTTCTTTGGCTTCCTTTTTCCATTGTTTAATCTTATTATCTTTCTCTTTTATTTTGAATCATTGAGAATGATGGGAAAGCAGGAAGATTTTTACAATAGTGAGTGGAAATAAATTGAAGGGCCTGTGGGAAGAGGGAAGAAATTATATTAAATGTGTTTAAAGCAAGAGACCAGAGGAGAGATTCTTTGAAAAACAGAGAGTAGTGATTTTAAAATTTCTTTTTCAAAAGTAACAGAAAGAGGGGTTGTTAATTTTTTTAAATTGACATTAACACACCTTTCTTTACTTAGTAAAGACATGGTACAAACATATTTCAGTCTCTGTTACTGGCCGCCCCATTCATGTGACATTTAAAATGCTCAGAGATGTTGTGGGTGCCTAACACTTTTTCATTTTATTTTATTCTTTTGCATCCTGCAGCCCAGGATGAAGTTATTTCCATTTTAAGTTTCTGAGACATGACCACTTTTACAAAATGGGAAAATGAGAGACTCTTAAAAGTGTAACATAGAATATCCAATTTGCAGAATGAACTGTGCAGGGCAGGAGGACATCTGGAGATGGGTTTCAGGGAAGAAGTCAAAGCTAGAAGTGTAGGGAACACCTCCAGGGAAAAATGCCCAAGTGGCCGGTTATCATTATAATAGAAAATTGAAAATGGACAGGCCTTATGGCTGCAGGTCCATGGCTGCAGGTCTTCCACGGTCTTTATGGGGCTGGTCTGCACCTTGCTTTGCTGGAGTCTGGATGAGAAGAGTTCTAGTCTCAGGCTTGTGTGTCTTCCCCACCCCTTCTTACCTTCTTTGCGGTAGTGAAATATATGTTTTCTCTTCATGGAGCTGAGAAAAAGGCAGACAGGGGAGGAAGAGACTAACAATTAAGCTTCTTTGGAAGGTGTGAGACAAATTGGCAGCATGGCTGCCCAGGAAAACACAAAGGATCTTTGTTTGCAACTAAGAACACCAGAAATCAGGATGCCTGGGTACTCCGGCCTCTCTTAGCAGTGGGAGCCTCACCCGGCCTGTGCCAAGCTGGGCTCTCTAATTGGATCATTGGTACACACAGTGTTCCTTCATCATCTCTGCTCACGGCCCCCAGAGCACCTTTTTGTTTTTGTTACTGCCGTATTATAAATTCTCTCTGGCTTCCCTTACTTTTCTTGAAGGCAGGCTGGGAAGCAGCCATTGCCATGTGTGGGGCTGCACCACACTGGCCATCGGGGGACATCTGTCCAGGGAAAGCTGCTCTCCCCCGGCCCTCACCCATGGCTTTTGGGTCCCTTTGCCTCCCAACTGCCAGTGCAACTCAATTCCCTGCCTTTGTCCAAGGGGCAGTACAGGGTACCACCTCTTTGGCTCCCATTTTCCATTTGGAAGCCAAAGCCACTCCTCCAGCTCAGAAACCATGAGCTTCTTGTGCCTGCTCCTGGTGTGGTGGGAAGATGAGAATGGGAATTCTAACTCTGGCTGTGAGAAGAGTTGGCAGGGGTGCAATGCTGGGCCATTGTTTGTTATCTGTAAGGCAACTGCAAAAACAAGTGTCTAGATTAGATGCAGTGCTTCAGGACCCCCTTTCCTTTCTCCATTTAGACCTTCTCAACAGAAGCTGCTTTTCGCTTGATTAACTGTAACAAACTCTCTTTGGAGTTTTGTAGTTCGAAAACCACATTGCCAGAGGAGAATCATTATGCCTGTTGTAAAAGCTCCAAATAAATTCCTCCTGGTATAAATGAAGAAAAAAAGAACAGAAAGGTTTAATCTGTCATCTTGCTTATTAGTGAAATACTACTGAGTGACCTAGTTCATCTACATATCAAATGTGCTAGACCTGGACCTATGAGTGCCTTTTAAAAACCACTTGTTACCTTGGAAACGATACTGTGGCTCAGACCTTGCATGAGGCCTGCAGCAAATCTGCAGTCTGGTTTCTTCACACTGAGAAGACAGTTAATGTGGAAAGGTTGAATTTTTCCAAAATGTCTCCAGTGGTTACTAGAGACGAGAGAGGAAGGAGAAAAATGTGAGAGAGACGTATTATCCTGGTAACATTTTCAAAGTACTATTTTAAATTAATTGAAAGTGGTTTTATAGATTTAGTAAGAAGATAATAGTATGGCCTCTTATAACTTCAGACTGTTCTTATAGAAGAACTTTCCAGATGCATTTGGCAACATCAATTGATGCTGAATTTCAGACCTACCAGTAGAGAAGCTTGACTCTCTCGTGCTTTGTTTAATAGTACTGGTTCTTCCCTATTGTTGGATGGGGTCTTATTTTTTTCAGGCCAACTTTTCAAAATATTGAGAACCAAGATTTAAACATTGGATTTCACCAGTAGCAAGAGAGCAGAATGGGCCCGTCTTCCAACCTGAATGTGTAGTCAGCAAGTCCTGGTGGATGGGGAACCTTAGTGATTTTCTATAATGTCCTCCTTCAAAGTTGAGGAGATTGGCACCCATAGAGGTGAGATAAATTGCCAAGGCACACATTTGGTTTGAGGCAGAGTGTGGACTAGAAATCAGGTTTCTTGACTCCAAGTTGAATGCTTTTTCAGCATCATACCTGACCCAATCAGTTATTTGCCCTGACATCTGTCAGAGGTAAAGCTGGGTGAAGGAATTGTGAGAAGAATGTTCTTCCCTTGAAGCTGACCATCAGTCAACTTGCTTAGGAAACTGTGGAAGGAGGAGGCAGTTGTATCCTCAAGTTTTAAGTTCCTTCTTACTGGTATCTGTTGAAATAGAAGGAGTTAGAGTCTGGAACCTTGGGTGCTCTGAGGATAAATTGTCAAAATTGCGCTTTGAATGAGAAGGCGGCGTTGAGTCTCTTGGTTACGCCATCATTTCTGAAGCCCCTTTTGCCATGCTTTGTGGTGGTGACAGGTCTATACGTTGAGGAGAGAAAATGTCTTTTAGACCTTTTCCTCTTAAAAACTCAGGTACAAGTTAGCCTGAGGCAATCATAGAGTCTTTGAAAAAAGACTTTTAGCAAGGAAATGGTTTTTTAAATACAGGATGTTGGTCAGGACTTTGAAGTGGAAAGTCTGTACATGAAGGTAGGAACTGTATATAAGATATTTGCAAGTCATTCATAAATATGTTTTCTTTCCAGCTGGCTTAAGCACCGACAGTGTATTTGTTCGTTCATCCATTTAACAGTTAGTGAGTTTCCATTAAGTGCTGTGTACTATGAAGGTGCTTGGGAAGCAGAATTGAGTATTGTATGTTAATTCCAGTCTTGGCATATATGTTTATTCATATTTGGACATTTTAAAATAAAAAGAGATGAGTATTTTGACTGTTTACATATCATGAGAGTGATTGAATAATTTTCTCATAAGATGGCGCCATTCAAGTTTTCTTATTATAGTGAGAATAATTCAGAAGGTCTTTGTAAGGCTCACTTCTCATTTTTCTCAAACCAGGCTCTGGTGCCAGAAGGTAGAGTAGAGTCCTATAGACCTTGGTTCAGAAGGTTATTTGGGATTGGAAGTGGTGGTGGGGCAGCGGGGGCAAGTATGGGAACGTTCTAAAGTCTGTGTATATAAATAGCCCCCGAAACGTACATTGACTGTGTAGTGGAGGGCAGAAGTGGGAGGTGATGAATAATATCTGCGGCAGGTTCATGAGCTTTGCATATGTTTTGTTGCTTACTCCTTTTTCTCACTCTGTAAGACTGGTCTGGCGGTATGTTCCCAAACCACTGATGAGGCAACTGATGCTGTGAAGATCAGCCTCGTGGTCAGGGTCATACAGTGAAGTGACCAGCAGGATTTAGCCCTGGCCTTTCTGCTGTCTGAGCCTACCAGTTCTTGCTTCCACGCAGCCTTCCCCACCTCCTCTTTTACCAACTTGAAATTGGTCAGGACCACAGGGCTAATTTTCTTCCTCCTCTTAATCATCAAAACGAAATCTCCGTTTTGCTTGTTAGAGATTATTGATACAAGAAAGGTTTTAGATAAGTGGGCCTAACGGGGAGACAAATGACAGAAAATTATACTTGAGGGTTAAGAATAAAGTGAAAATCTAAGACTAATTTGGTAAAAATGAAGTAGGAAAAAAGAAAGGAATCACATAAAGAATTTTGACTTCCATCCCACTTTGCCTTTGAGTTATTTCAGTTGACAAGCTCAAGTTGGGCTGGGGGGTGTTGAGGTAGGAGGTGAGTGATTTGTAGATAAATACAACATTCTATTTTCTAAGTATGAGTCAGTCTGCCCTCCCAACCTTTTTATAAAGTACCAAGGAGTATGTTTTGCTTTTTGTCTCCCAAAGGGAATTAACAATTCGTAGTCACTATGTTGAATCTTTTTTGGGTACAGGTTACCACGCACATTTTTTTTTCTTTCTTTTCTCTTTTCTTGAGACAGAGTTTTACTATGTTGCCCTTGATAGAGTGCTCACAACAACCTAACTCTTGGGCTTAAACGATTCTCTTACCTCCGCATCCCAAGTAGCTGGGACTCTAGGTACCCGCCACAATGCCTGACTATTTTTTGGTTGCAGTTGTCATTGTTGTTTAGCTGGCCCGGGCTGGATTCGAACCCTCCAGTCTGGGTGTATGTGGCTGGTACCATAACCACTATGCTATAGGTGCCAAGCCTATGTTGATTTATTTTTATTGTTTATCGAGACAGAGTCCCACTATGTCACCCTCAGTAGAGTGCCATTGTGTCACAGCTCACAGCAACCTCAAACTCAGGGCTTAAGCAATTCTCTTGCCTCAGCCTCCCAAGTAGCTGAGACTACAGGCACCCGCCACAATGCCTGGCTATTTTTTTGTTGCAGTTGTCATTGTTGTTTAGCTGGCCCATGCCAGATTGGAACCTGCCAGCCTGGGTGTATGTGGCCGGCGCCCTACCCTCACTGAGTGACAGGTGCCACCTCACATTTTTCTTCATTCCAGTCACTAGTGCTTTGCTACAGCAAAGTCAGCTATAATCCCTGCCTCCAGAGACCTTGCATTTCCACAAACCAAGTCCATGATTACAATGTAGGGATTAGTATGAGAAGGCATCAGTGAAGAGCCTACTGTGTGAATCCATCTCTGAACTTCAGTGAGGTGGAAAATAAGCTATTGGATAGATAGCTTGGATTTTATTTTACAAGTAGCTTGGGGAACTCCTCAAAAAAATTGTTCTGCAGAACTGTTGCCATGAGATTTATAATTTTAAGCCTAGCTTTGAGATCACAGGGCAATCACAGCAGGCTTTCTGGGGATGGGTGAGATTTGTGCCCAGTTCTGTGCCAAGTCAACATGTGCAGAATGGAAAGCAAATCTCCCCTGCAGGTCTTTTCATTTCATTTTCTTTCTTAGTATCTAGTGGCCCTTTGCTTTCCTTGCAGTTCTGTTTGAACTTAGTCCTAGACAGAATCATAGTTTGAGCCAGATTATTAGTGGTTATGGCTCGACATCCTGGTCAGCATCTGAACTGATGTCTTCTGGGCCCCTCCATGACCTCAACTTCTAGTCATTCTTGTGAAAAATAATATAATTTGGTTTCATGCAGTAGGTACCTTAGACAAAAATTATATTTATGAGCAAATTACTGGCTGCACAGGTTGTTTTGAAATATTTCCAGTGCTTTTCTAAAAAAACAAAGTTAAGCCAAAGATAAAGGGAAAGAGTTACCTTTTTCTTTTTAATGTGCAGCAAAATAGTCACTAATGGTGCAATTACAGAATATCAAGTTAATACAATAAATAAAAAATTAATCCATTTTGGACGTTATTGCATTGTGTTATTCTCGTTTGTGGGGTCATGTGACAGAGTAATTAATGCCCTGCAGAGGGATCAAGACTGAGATGAAAGGACAGGAGGAAAGAACAGAGTTGCCTAGAAGACAGGAGGTCTAGAAAGTGCTGAGGCATCGGATTTCCTGAGGGTGATTTTTACCCTTCCTGACTCTAATTACACATTTTGACGTCTGCTAGTGATAATCACCTGGGTTATAGAAATGAAAAGTATTAGAAAGGATGGAGTTCTGAGATGGAGCTGTTGCTCTATGAGCAGTTTGGTTCCCAGCCAAGTCTCCAGCCCTCAGCTACTTGGCCCCGTGCTCAGAATGGCTTTCTCGTTTCTGTAATTTACATGTTTTTGTTGTCTGGTATTAAAAGATCTTATTTATTCTGCACAAACTAAGAAAATGAAAACCAAGTAAGGGGGAATTCCCCTCAAACAACTACTTGTTTTTATATTAGAGCATGGTAGGCCTCTCCCTGCTGACAAATTGTTCCAGTTAGATTTTTTTTTTTTTGTCCTTTTTATTGGTTCTGGGGTTTCTAATGGTTGACCTGTACTTCCAGATTGGAGGTGTTCACTTTGATCAAAACAGAAGGGACTGGAGAAGAGGAGGCAGTGGAGAGGAGGAAGTGGCGTTTTGGCATCTTTTGTTTTCCACAGAAATCGGAGATGGAAAACCCTGCAGGAATCAGATTATGTTAGTTAGCCTTGTCTGTCGCGGGCCCTGCGGGAGAAGCAGAGAGAAAGTTCTCGTCTTCCCATACCAGCCTCCCCCTGGCTGACATTGTGCATATTCTTAAGTGGCCGTTTTCTCATTTTTGAGTTTCTTGTTTTTTATGTTAAGATTTCATAATAAATTATGAAAAATTATGTGGTTTGATTTAAAAATCAGATCAATAACCCTGAATGGCTTTGACATCGTTCCTAGTTTACGTTAACTATTTGTTCTCTTGTGCTCTCCACGTTGGACTTTACTGTCATTGTCTTGGTGTTCTGGTGCTGCCCTCTTCTCCTGGACGTCTGTCCTGGCAGCCTTGTTCAGGCTGGACTGTGAGACTTCCCAGTGAGGGTCAGTGTGGATGCGGCTTCCAGTCTGCCCTGGAAATAGGAGCCCAGGGTAATTTTACCCTCATAATCTTTCCTTAGTCTGTATGAGAATAAAAGGTCAGCTGGACAGCTCAGCCTCCCTGGAATCAAGCAGTTGGGGAAGATGATGTTTCCATGAACTTTTTGGTTGGGGTCAGAGGGTTTTTGGATAGGTTTCTCGTCATCTGCCCCCACTTGCACTCACCTGATAATAGTGGGTGGCCACGACCTAAAATAGTTTCTCTCAGACTTTTGCACGTGAAACCTACATAAAACGTGTGTTTACAATTGTGATGAGCAAGAGCTTATTTTGTTAACTGAAGGAAGGTAATGGAAATTTGGGTTTCAACTAACATTTCTATTTTCTCTTGACAAACAGGTATGGAAGTTTTTTCCTAAAGGAAAACCTGGAAAGAATTGATAATGGAAAAAAAATGCTATTGTGTACCATTAAAATGTCACAAAACAGATATTATTCTAGTCATTCATCATATTAGTAATTCTTTGAAAGGATGACTTAAACGTTCTTTTGGCTCTGTAGGGTCTTAAACATCTTTATTTGGCATCTAATACAAATGTGTGAATAATTTCATCTAAAAGTTGACGTTAACATTTTGCATAATTATTGGGACAAATTATTTGCTGTTCTCTTTTTATGTCTGTCTTGCACATTGTTTATAAAGTTTCGACGTGAATAAACAAGTCAGGAGCCTATGCCTTCCATAGATAAGGCTAAATGGTGTCCTGATGCTGCAGAAGATAGCTGGGATTAGAGAAACTCTTAAAGGCAGGATTGGTAATGGGAAGTGATAGCTGTGTGTGAAAGCTTTAATGCCAAAGCACATTCTTGTAATGCAATTTTCTTGTCAGCCTTGTTATCTTACAATTTTAGTGGGAAAACTAATAACAATGTTATTTCGAAGAAGTGGTTAAAAAATAATCAAATTTAACAGAAAATGGAGCCCTGGCCTTTGGTTAAACATTCTTTTACTCAGCATTCTTTCTCTGTCTCTCCCTCTTTTTAAAAACAGAATCACGAATCCTTTCTGTTCAGTTCTGTGGGTCGATATGAACCCTCTCAGCTTATTCGGTGGTTCAGGGCTCCAGACATGTGACCTGCTCTTGGTTCATGATGAAATGCTGCACTTGGGTATCGCTTTGTGGAGACAGAGAATTGTTTCTCTTCCTTAGATGGACTTTTATGGTTGTTCTGATAGAGGAAGAAGAGCGTGTTTGAGGATGGTGGAGAATGCCAGAGTGAAGCTGGAAACTCGGCAGCCCGCCTGGGCTCCCTGGAGATGGAGGGTGGTGTGGATGTCGTGCTGCAGGTGACAGTGCCCTTTCTGGAACCTGTGGGCGGCAGCTGTTCTGTTCTAACAGCTTTGTGTGGAGGAGAGCTACCCCTACCCACTCCATCCAGCCGCCTCCTTATTTCCTTGGCATTAGTAACTACATCGGGGACATTTATTCATGTATTAGCACAGGACAGATTGAGCATGTGGCGCATGCCTGTTATCCTAGCACTTCTGGGAGGCCCAGGCGGTAGGATCGCTTCAGCTCAGGAGTTGAAGACCAGCTTGAGCAAGAGGGAGACTCTGTCTTCAATAAAAATAGAAAAGTTAGCGAGGTGTAGTAGTGGGCACCTGTAGTCCCTGTCAGTTGGGAGGTTGTGGCAGAAGACTCCTTTGAGCCAGGAGTTTTTGGTTGTTGGGAGGTAGGCTGACCACAAACAAAAAAAAAAAGACAGAAAGAAAAGCAAAGAAAAAGCAGACTTGGCGCAATGTTGTGAGGCATACACAGGTGAAAAATAGACCATCGTGACCCCCTAGAAGCTAGCAGCTGGTGTGTGTAGGGGAGGTATGGTGCTTTAGGCAAGATGCAGCTTAGAGGAAAGGATTCTGGAGATAGTTGGTAGGACAGGGGAGGAGGGGGGAGTTTGGTTTGGATATAGAAGGAGAAGGATGGCACTGTCCATCTAAGAGAACAGTGCCAAACAATTTGCACAGGGTGTGGCATATGAGAAATACAAATAAATACTGATTGAAAGAAGGAAAAAGGTCCAGAAGTAATTATTTGGGGTAGAGCTAAGAGGAGAACTCATCTTTGAATAGATGAACTAAAATCTTTCTAGGATTACATTTCTTTAAGTGTGTTTGGAGGTACCGTGAATGAATTCCTTCACAGCTGTGTGGGCTCTGCACGGATAGAGGTGATGGGGTTTCCAGCTTGTGTTGAAAAGTTCATGTCTCAAGGGGAGGTCCTGTGAGACTTGGGGCTGCCTTCTGACCACACAGCTTTGCATAATTGATTAATTCTGCATAACTGTTTGCATTCCTTTCCTAAGATAAATTTCACTTTCTAATTAACTCTCCAGAATTAATAAGTGCCAAAGCCAGGATGTGTGTTGAATCTTGTGATCTGGTGTGATGCTGCCGGCTCCTCCAAAAGGTGTAACTAATGATCTTGAACCTCTGGGGGCATTCTCCGTTCCCGAATTGGTAAACAAGTCTCTAAAAGCAGCTGATAGTTAAAGTGTTCATCGTGTTTGGGACATCGTGCTGGGGACATCAGGCATTTACGTCCCTTCAGTATCTCTTTTCATCATTACAAACACTCTGAGAATGAGTGCTATGGGTATCTCCATTTCTAGAGCCATAAAGTCAGTACTCAGACAGCCAGAGAACAGCAGGACTGGGTTTGGGCTGAGGGAGTTGGACTCAGGGCCGGTGCTCCCAAATGCCGTGAGACATGGCTTGTCCTTTGTTCTGGGGGTAATCTCGTTTTCCTTAGTGCTTCATCATTTCTGCTGTCTGCCTGCTAACTCTCCTGTCAAACGTGATAAACAGCGTAAGATTGTTCAGTGCAGGCCCCAAGTGAATGGACCCCGATAGTTAACACAGGCTAAGTTTTGGGCAAATTGACATTGCTGTGTGATATAGACTGTGTGCTGGAGGTCGTTGGCAAAGCACCGTTGTGTTTGCAAAAAGAGTGCATTTTGCAGCAGCAGAGATCTCTGGGCTGAAAGGAGGCAGGTGATCAGATGACTTGGAGGTTCCAGGGGAAAACAATTAAGGATTCTGGTTGGCATGTTTCTCGGAAATCTTTAAGTGCAGTAAACATTTTGAATTAGTACATCAGTGACTTCTTAAATATAACGTGTGAGTGTTGAGGTTGAAAACAGGGATGGTGCTGCTGCTGTTTTCTGTGTTAGCAGAAATATGAGAAAGACAGAAAGCATGAAGATTTATTCTCTTTTCAAATTGAGTTTTAGATTTTGGTTTTTATTTTAAGCAGAATATAAAACAATTCTATTTTTTATTTCCATGAATACCAGGAGAGGAGACTTAATAAAATGCAGTAAGTAGGTTTATACTAAAAAAATTATTAGTTGTGACATTTTAAAAATCAAAGTGTGTAGATAATTAAAGCTAATCAACATGTTCAGATAGTTTAATTTAGTTGATCTGCAGCTGTGTTATTTTTATTTTCCTTTTATAAAAAGGCAGAGTTTGTGCACTTGACAATACAACTTTAACTAAGTTTGGTGGCATTGCAGGTTGATTTTGAGTTAATTGGAAAATTCAAAGTTTTAATAACATCACAGAAGTGGTTTGTGATAAATTGAGAAAGAAAATGAAATGCATTTTTTTTTTATAATCTGGTAAATATTATGAATATCTCGAAGGCAATAGAGTACTCTAGGCCTTCAGAGCCAGAGAAGGTTAATAAAATAACCTTTTTATTTTTGTCTTTTGGGGCAGATGGGTGGGAAGTTTCTGATAAAAAAGAAAAAGTTTTCACAATATTGTGTGAGGTGTTGATTATTTACGGGAATCCTCTCTTTTTTTAATCATGAGGAGACTTTGTTGGTGGTGTCAATTAAATGTGAAAGAGCTGGTATATTATTCCCATTCTTTTCTAATTTGAGGAAAAGAAACTCCTTGATAAACACTGATGGCTTTGGCTGGTAAAATCACACAATAAGTTATCACAGACACTTAGCAGAATTAGAAGAAAATGAACAGGATGACCTGGGGACAGTGTTCCCCTGGAGGCTTACACACTGCTCAGGTAGTATGTATAGGGAAGAGCTTGGATCTGAAAGATCACCATTTAAATTGTCTCACTGGGAAGGGACTGACCTACTGGAGGGCACTTTATCTCCCCTGCCCCATTACACATGTACTGTGTGCTCATGTCTTTTGTGACAATTCAGAGAGAGAGTGTGTGTGACTAGTGATTATCCTTAGTAGCTGATGTACTTTAAAATAATTCTCCATATTTTTGTGTTTTCCAAATATTTGTGTATATGTCTCCACACCTTTTCATGTTCAGTTAGTGCTTCATTTTTAAACGTGTGCTGTTACCTCAGGAGCTTTCCCTGTGAGCTGATCTTTGCAGAGGGATTTGGAAGCTCGCCAGTGAATGCCAGGTTTGCACTTCTCAGCTCCTACACCCCGTCCCCCCGCCCATGTTTTTTCTTGGCTCCAGAACATACTAGCTTCCACTGTCTTCACCTGGGTAGCTCTAAGTCTTCATGGTGCCCTTTTTTTTATTTTTATTTTTTTTTTAGAGACAGAGTCTCTGTTGCCCTTGGTAGAGTGCCATGGTGTCACAGCTCACAGCAACCTCCAGCTCTTGGGTTTAGGTAATTCTCTTGCCTCAACCTCCCAAGTACCTGAGACTACAGGTGCCTGCCACAGCGCCTGGCTGTTTTTTGTTGCATTTTGACCCGGGCTGGGTTCGAACCCACCACTCTCTGTATATGGGGCTGGCACCCTACTCACTGAGCCACAGGCGCCGCTAGTGGTGCCCTTTTTATTTAGATGTACTTAAATGCATTGGACGTTGGGCAGAGACCATTTTAACCTGATTACAAAAAGCAGGCTTCACTGGGAGAACAGTGCCTGACTTCTTTAGTAAAGCAGCTGCTCACTGTGTGTCTTTTGGAGTCCGGTCCTTGGCTAGGCTGTCTTTGTACTTTTATGTAATAGTTATGGTTACCTTGGATAAGAGTGAGGAGATGGCATTTTTATTTTTAAAAAGATGAAACCAGCATTGAAAGTAGGGTAGGAGCCAGGATTGGAAGCCAGGTCAGCCTGTCTGCTTTCCATCCCACTGCTATTTCTTTTCATTGTGACTCCCTAGGACACTGGGGGAGGTGGCTCGAGGAGACACCCAGATAAACCACCAAAACCGCCACAGCTTGTGCTAAAGCTTATCGAAGCCCTGTTGGACTGGAAATGTCATTATAAGGCCTAGCCTCCTAAAGTACCTTAAGTTAAAGAGATAAAGTACCAGGGAGTGCCGTGGGAGAATATTTAAGATCTCTGAGGGATAATGGCCTCATAATCCTGGAAGAATTACTCTTCTGTCTCGTGTGTGAGAACGAAGCGTGCAGAGGGCAAAAGGACCCTTTAACTGAAACCCTGTAAGGAAGAGCCCTCCTCACCACTCACTGTAAGTGTAGAAAAAAATAAAGAAATGTAATTCACTTTCACTATGTAGGTGCAGTATGATGTGCTAAACCTTTAAAATTTGAGAGGTTGGCTATTTTTGGTGATGAGGGTTAATTTAAAGATTAATGAGGCAAGAGATCTAGAAAGTTGGCTCGGCGCCTATAGCTCAACCGGCTAAGGCGCTAGCCACATACACCTAAGGTGGCGGGTTCGAATCCCCAGCCCGGACCCGCCAAACAACAATGACGGCTGCAACCAAAAAATAGCCGGGCGTTGTGGCGGGCGCCTGTGGTCCCAGCCACTTGGGAGGCTGAGGCAAGAGACTCGCTTGAGCCCAGGAGTTGGAGGTTGCTGTGAGCTGTAATGCCACGGCACCCTACCCAGGGGGACAGCTTGAGGCTCTGTCTCAAAAAAAAAAAAAAAAAAAAGAGATCTAGAAAGTTAAAATTTCTCTTCTTTATACCATTCAATTCAGGTCAACAAATATTTTCCCAGTATGCAGCTTAATTCACAATTGCCAAGATGTGGAGGCAACCCAAATGCCCATCAACCCCTGAATGGATTAACAAACTGTGGTATATGTATACCGTGGAGTACTATTCAGCCATAAGAAAAGATAGAGACTTTATATCTTTTGTATTTACCCGGATGGAGTTTAAACACATTCTTCTTAGTAAAGTATCACAAGATTGGAAAAGCAAGTGTCCAGTGTACTCAGTACTAATATGAAACCAGAATATAAACAATTACATGCTCACATGAAAGAAAAACGCAGGTGTACTCTAGTGAGGAGGGAGGAAGAAGAGGGCTGGGGTGGGGGAGGGAGGATGATTGGCGGGTTATCACCTGATGTGCTGCATAATGTGTGTTCAGCACACCCTCTGGGTGAAGGGCTCAACTACAACTTGAACTTTACCTTAGAAACAAAAACAATGTAACCTAAAATTTGTACCCTAGTATTAATCTGAAATGAAAAAGAAAGAATATCAGTATGATGTAAAAAAAAAAAAAAAAAAAACAAAACTACTTAAATGAATTGAAAATATGAATTAAAAAAAAAAAACAAAACTTTCCTAGCTCAAGTGGAATTGTTAGCCTTATAGGAAACTGTTGGCCTTTTTAAATGGATGATGTTGTGGCCAGGTATGTAAATAGAGTTTCTGCTTGAATCTGTAGACCATGGGTCAGATTAATTTTGCAAATGCCCTAAGGGGAGTTAGTTGATGAACTGGTTTCTCAGCATCCCAGCAGCAGTGTTGATGACCCACTTCTGCGATACTAATGTTCTTAAGTTACCTAAATGCTTTAGTGTTCCCCATTGTACAATGATAAACTGTGTGCACATTTTTGGGAAAAATTTTACTCATATTTTCTTTAAAAATAAACTAAACCAAACTAAAATCTAGAACATTTGTACTTCTGCTTCTTATTAAGATTGTTTAGTCCTTGGTGGATGATATACAAAGATTAGTTCTTAACAGTTTAGGAAGTCTTGCTCTCATGAATCAAACAAGTATTAGATGCCAGTTTTCATACTGTTTCCAATAACGATTTAAATTTGTTTGTAGTTATTATCTACTTTAGGGTGGAGATACTCTGATTTAAAAGTTGATATCTCATGACTTGGCATCTTTAAAATGCAATCGATAATAGGTTGGAAGAATTGCTTATCAGATGTATTTGCTTGTGTGTGTTTCTCTTGATAACACCAAGTCAAATTAGAGGGGAAAAATAAAATTCTGGCGCTCCATCTGTTCACCCAGTGTCTCCAAGAAGAGTCCCCTTCAGAAATTTCTAGAAATTATTGGTGCGGCTTGGATTCATAGCCATGGGCAAAGCATGAACAGAACAAAATAAAATTTTTCTAAACAAAAGGGAAATATGATAGTAACTGAGAAGTAAATGTCCCCCTAACGCCCTCTTCTCCACAAGAAACGTGTAGCATTTTTCTTGCAGAAGGGTCTATGTTACTTCTAGTTCAGCCACTGATGAAAACAACATATGGTTAGTTTTATGAGGACTTAGAGACAGATGGTGACCTATAGGCTAATTATGCAGCGGGCATGATTCTTTAAACAAATCACTGTGATTGTGACATGGCTGTTTCTCATGAGTTAGACAATCTGGACTGTTTATTGTCACACTAGGCAAACATGTTCCAGGTGACTGGGGAAGAGGTGCTACACGAGGGAAGTATATTTACAACATCTTTTCATCTCCACATTCATTTTGATGGCTGGAAGAAAAAAAAGATGTCAGGAAGTTAAAAGGGGAGTGCAGTGAAGCCTCAGCTCATGCTAGGGTTGCTTTATTTTGTACAGCTGGCTTTCTGGATAGCTCAGGGTTTCTCCCATTAGGCATCAGCGTTTTTCTTTTATCACCTTGGGCAGAACTGTCTGAGGGCCTCCTTGCCCTCTGAAAACAGAATGTTTGTAATCCAGCAATCTTTTTGGATGCAGGAGCCGGGTAACCTTCTTCCTCGGATTCTGCGCTTGTTTTCACTCTGCCTGGAGCACTGGTTCCCGGTGGCCCTGGTTCCCCATCGCCCTTTTCATCTCTTTAAAATTGTGTTCCCTCTCTTTGACTAAAGTGTCCTTCACCACACTCTAACCATCTGACACATTATTTTTTTATACTTGATCTTAGCCGAGAGCCTGAGACGTGATGACTTTTTTTTAACTTAGATGTTTATTATTTTATTATGTCTCTTTTCCCCAAGCATAAGCTTCATGAGTGCGAAGATCTTTGTTCTCTGCTGTTTCTCCAGCTCCTGAACAGTAGCATTTGACAGTTTGCTGAATTAAGGAAGGAATTAAGGTAAACGCCTCTAAATTTCACAGTTACACCCCACAGTTCTCCGTATCTGTAGACTGGTCAGACGACCTTTGCGTGGCTTATTCTTGTGCTCATGTTTTTATCTCACGGGTATTGTAATTGCCTTTTCTTACCTGTCTTCCCCCCACCCCAGACTATCACATCCTTGACAGCAGAAATTTTAGAAGTTCAGTTGTGTCTACAGTGTCTGGTGATATTTTTTGATACATGTTTATTGAATTTATTTAAGGGAAATGGTCACTGCCCTGGGCACTTTCCTTTGGCACTTTCCCTACAAGATAGATGCTTTTGTACCCATTTTACAGATGCTCAGCTGAGAGAAGCAGCCAAATTCAGGTTTGTCTGAGTCAGGACTTACCGAGACTTCTGCTGTGTGGATAGCCTTTACACACACAAGGACCCCTTTCCGTGTCCCATTTCCCAAGCTTTGCACTCCATACTGCGGGTAATATTCACTTATCTGACTGAGAAATAGTATAATAAAAATGCTATTAGACATTGAGGAGTGCTTTTAATTACTATTTTTATGCATTATACTAACATTATAAATTTGAAAAACAGCCAGCACAGTATGTGGGAGACCTCCTTGTCTGTGACATGTTGTGGGCTGCCTGAAGTTTGCCAGCCCCCTGCAGCAACTCTGTAAACACACGTGCACACACACACACACACACCAGTCCCCTGCAGCAACTCTGTAAACACACACACACCCTCCAGTGCCCTGCAGGAACTCAGTACCCTCTGCCCCCAGCCACCTTTGCGCCCTGGGAAGCCTGCCCTCCATGAGAGGCCATAGACATCTACAGGCTTTGTTCCTCACACTGCCCTTTATGTGACATGTGTCTCCTCCTTGGCTATCTATGTTTGGTTTTGTCAGTATAGCTCCTGGCCAGCCCCTGTCTCCTTTTTTATTTAATAATTTGCTGCTTTGTAATAAGCCTCCGGTTTGACAGCCAGATCATCAAGCCTGCTAGAACTTGATAGAATGAGGAAAATCAACAAGCAGCCCACTCACTGCCCGCTAACTGAGCCACAGGAACCTTTACTACATGGCGGTGTCACTACATGTAGTGTTGTCTGCAGGCCTGAGAGGTCAGATTCTTGGACCTCCTCAGGGCACCTATACCGGGTGAGGGCTCACCCTGTTGCTAGGACCAGTTTCACTCAGTTCTATAGGAGGGGGACATAGGAGGAGGAGAGGAGAGGGGGAGCAGAGAAGACAAGGTGAGAGAGAGCTGTGGGCCTGTCCTTGGCCTCTCCCCTCTGTCTGTCTGTAGCACTCCCCCTGCCTGAGCCGTCCTGGGCCGGGTTCAGATGATGCATTTTGTTTTTTGCGTGGCATTTCCGTTTCTTTTCTCCACCCTGCTAGGATGGCTGAAACTTACAGTCTTATATATGTCCTCTAGACAAGGCAAATTTGGGGCAAATAAGATGCCGTGGTGGATTGGAGCCTTCTACTGCAGGAGGTGGTAGTTTTTGTTTTGCTTTGTTTTTCATCACAAATTACAGCGACAACTGCTGTTCATATAGGAGCCTTTAGTCCGAGGCCCGGGCTGTACCCACTCCTTCCTCATGGTTCTCCAAGCCATTTGCCATTAGCAGTGCCCTTTCTCCATAATCTGGTTGAAAACCACAATAGGAATGTGCCCATGTCTTCATACCCTAACTTTCAAAAAGCAAAATCTGTATACAAATGTCTATGTATTTATACCATATATGGCTATATATTACTATGTACGGATACATTTAGGGTTTGTAGAGTCATGATGTAAGGCAGGGGATGTGAGGCTAGGCTATGGAATCAAAATGCTTAGTGATCGGCACTCAGTACTTGTTTACTATTAATATTAATAGAATTTTATTTTATCTTGTTTTTTTTTTTAAATTAAATCATAGCTGTGTACATTAATGCAATCATGGGGTACAGTGTGGGGTTTTCATATACAATTTGAAATATTTTGTTTTTAAGTAAGTTAGGCAAGTTTGTGAAGGGAAAATAAGGGATGAATAAAATGCATTCATGCTGGTGGGCATTTGAGTTTGCTTGAAAGAGAACTGCACATGTTTACTGAGCTTTGTGTGGGCCCAGGCAAAAAAAGCAGCATGGTCAGCCTTGTGTAAAAAATACATGATACTGCTTAAGAAGTCACAGGGACGGTAAAATGGATGCTATGTGATAAAGTGAGAAACATCTTTAGCAAATCCCTACAGTAAATGCAGTAAGGAGTTTTTAAGTGAGCTTCCTATGATGTTTCCCAGTGTTGGCCGGTGCAACCAGCCAAAGATGCATCTGAACAAGAGCAGTCGACCAGGGCAAAGGAACTTTGAAGGCATATACTATACATTGCGCAGTGGAAACATTTGTACTCAGATCTTCAAGTCTTCAGCAAACACAGCCTGGTACACTGAGACTGGGGTACAGAGTAGGGATGGGGAGGAGAAAACGTAGGCAAAAGGTCTGAGCTCTAATCAGGCCTGGATTTCCATTTTTCTGGTATCTGTCTCTGCATTTCTTTTACGTCTGCCATTCAGCTGTTTTCCTGCATGTTTCTGTTGATACTATCATGGTAATTGAGGAAGGTCCCATGTCTTTCCAGAATTCTCAATTTTTGGTGGCCCTAGAGTATTTTCTTTCATTTGTACACCTGGCATTATTCTTTTTGGGTTATGGGATAGCAGCATCCTGGAATTGTCTTCCTTTCTGATTTTGCCTCTCTGATCACCTCTGAGATTATGTGATCTTTTAAATTTTCAGTGAATGGAAAATTAAATTGTTACTGTGAGTTACAGTTTGGAAATTTTGTGCCAGATGGTGAAACTTAATGGATGTGTGGCCTTTCATAGGCAGTGCCTTACAGGTTGGGTTTTTGGCCCACATATTACATCTTTGCCTTTTCATGGACTGTCACAGATCTGGCATGTATCTTTATTTTATTATTGGGCGTTTCTACACATGTTACTGCAGTCTCTCAGCTGAGATCATATTTTCCAGTCCTCTTGCTATTTTTTTTCACCACTTATAAGATGAAAGGAAGTAAAATTAGATATGATTTTGATGTCTGAGTTAAAAACTAACATTTCCATGGATTCAAAAATTCAAGAAGATGAAAAAATAACACTGAGTCTTCTCTTTAGAAATGACTGTCTCGGCTCAGCACCTGTGGCTCAAGTGGCTAAGGCGCCAGCCACATATACCTAAGGTGGCAGGTTCGAATCCAGCCCGGGCCTGCCAAACAACAATGACAGCTGCAACCAAAAAAATATCTGGGTGTTGTGGCAGGCACCTGTGGTCCCAGCTACTTGGGAGGCTGAGGCAGGAGACTCACTTGAGCCCAGGAGTTGGAGGTTGCTGTGAGCTGTGAT
>CAUYTI010022677.1:0-21037 GCA_963575145.1 Galago senegalensis | reverse complement strand
GGCGCCTGTGGTCCCAGCTACTTGGGAGGCGGAGGCAGGAGACTCGCTAGAGCCCAGGAGTTGGAGGTTGCTGTGAGCTGTAATGCCACGGCACTCTACCCAGGGGGACAGCTTGAGGCTCTGTCTCAAAAAAAAAGAAATTGGACCCTGTCAAGCAGGGTCAAGAAGACACAGTAGCACCCAAGGTGACAGCAGAGAAGCTGGTCAGAGCGCTTTTGGGCCCCAGTGCAGAGTGGGCCAGGATGGGGAGCATGCCTCAGGTGTTTGGCCCTTGTAACTGCAGCCATGGCCACCACATTAGTCATGAATGGGAAGGTACATCTCCATTCATGCATGCATCAACAGCCAATGGAACAACCAACATATAGACATCTGTTACAGGAGTAATAGCTGGGAAAAGGAAATTTATTGACAGCCTTTTGACAAGTGGTCATGTTTCTGTGTGAGACAGAGAGTGCTGACAGATACAGAGATATTGTCATCAGGAAGCAGAATGGCTTCACCCACATCTTGTTATCCACAATATCATCAGAGAATAATTCTCTATATCCAGAGGTAATGAAAGAAGTCCAGAGTGCTCTGATCATAGCAGCTGCTGACAACAGCAAGCTGGTTCTGCTCAGTGCAGTTGGCAGTATTTTTTGTTGGGTCTTGACTTTATTTATTTTATATGGCATTTAACAAATGACAGAAAAAGAGAAAGCACTAAAATGGAAGAAGCTATAAGAAACTTCGTGAATACTTTCATTCAGTTTAAGAAGCCCATTATTGTAGTGGTAAATGGGCCCAGCCATTAGACTAGGAGCATCCATATTGCCTCTTCATGATGTGGTTTGGGCTAACAAAAAGGCTTGCTTTCAAAGAACCTATACTACCTTTGGACAGAGTCCAGATGGCTGTTCTACCATTATGTTTCCCAACATTATGGAAGGAGCATCTGCAAATGAAATATAGCTTAGCGGGTGGAAGCTGACCACACAGGAGGCATGTAGCAAGGGCCTAGTCTTGCAGGTGTTCTGGCCCAGGACCTTCAACCAGGAAGTCATGGTTGGAATTAAGGAGCTTGCCTCGTTTAATCCAGTTATGCTCGAGGAATCCAAAGCTCTTATGCACTGTAACATGAAGATGGAGCTGGAAAAGGCCAACAAGAGGGAATATGAAGTACTAAAGAAAATCTGGGGCTCTGCCCAGGGGATGGATTCCAGGTTTAAGTACTTGCAGAGGAAGATCAATGAGTTTGGACTGCCTGCCAATGACCATGGAATTGGTTCCAGGTTGCCCTAGTTCAACCTCACAGCCTAAAACAAGTTCACTCATCATTCATGCTTGGAAACAGGACTGGAAACATCCAAGCTATTTATTAATCAAGAATCAATTTAATTACTATAACTTTAAATTAAATAAGTACAAAGCTTCTTTGTCCAAACATTGTTGTTTTATACTTACATACACACAAGTATAAAAGTATAACATGAGCACTAGACTGCTCTGGGAAGCTCTTGTTTTTTGTTTTCTTTGGCTAGTACTGTGTAGAAGACAGCTGTGTTTCACTGCTTTTAGATGATGGAAAAGTCTGGAGTAATGTTTGTTTTCCTCCTAATACACAGAATCTAAAGAAGTATTAGCCAGCCTCAGCATCCCTGCTCCAAATAGAGATTAAGGAAAGATCTGAGACTTTGTCTTTGTCTCCAAGAAGGTATAAATACATCAGATGGAAAATTCTAAATCAAAAGTAAAACTTTTCTTTTAGAATACATATTTCTTTTTTTTTTTAAACAGTCTCACTGTGTCACCCTTGGTAGAGTGCCATAGCGTCACAGCTCACAGCAACCTCAAACTCTTAGGCTTACGTGATTCTCTTGCCTCAGCCTCCCAAGTAGGTGGAACTACAGGCACCCACCACAATGCCCAGCTATTTTTTGTTACAGTTAACATTGTTTTTTTTAACTGGCCTGGGCCAGGCTCGAACCCGCCGCCCTCAGTGTGTGTGGCTGGCACCATAACCACTGTGCTACAAGCGCCCAGCCTAGAATACATATTTCTGATGAAAAATCCACTGACAATAGACCCCTAAACCAGACCTACCTATGCCTAAGATTCATGCTGAGATATCAATTAATTTCCCCTTTTTAAAATATGTCGGCTCGGCGCCTATAGCTCAACCGGCTAAGGCACCAGCCACATACACCTAAGGTGGCGGGTTTGAATCCCCAGCCCGGACCCGCCAAACAACAATGATGGCTGCAACCAAAAAATAGCCGGGCGTTGTGGCGGGTGCCTGTGGTCCCAGCTGCTTGGGAGGCGGAGGCAAGAGACTCGCTTGAGCCCAGGAGTTGGAGGTTGCTGTGAGCTGTAATGCCATGGCACTCTACCCAGGGGGATAGCTTGAGGCTCTGTCTCAAAAAAAAAAAAGAGAGAGAGATTCTCTTGCCTCAGCCTCTCAAGTGGCTGGGACCACAGGCGCCCGCCACAGCACCTGGCTCCTTTTGGTTGTAGTTGTCATTTTTGTTCTACAGGCCCCAGCTAGATTTGAACCCGCCAGCTCTGGTGTATGTGGCTGGCGCCCTAGCCGCTGAACCGCAGGCTCCGAGCCCCTCTCCATCTTTTTCACAGCATCCTGATGGGTGCCCAGGTCAGCCCTCTTGAGCCCAGGAGGGAACTATCCAGGGAAGTATCCACAGGAGGCAGGAGTCAGTGGAGTCCCCTTAGAGATCGGCTCTGTGCATATCTGCTCTTTCTGTCCTCGGCACAAACCAGTCATAGTAGCTGGCATTTCACTCCTAGCTGGGCTGCATTAGGTTCTACTGAGAGTTCCCCCTGATTGTGCAAATTCTGACAATGCTACTGTGAAGTGGGGTTGTCACCCCACTTTTCTAACGAGGAAATAGAGGCCAGGTGGGAGTGACTATGACTGGGATCTACCACTCTGGTCTGAAGAGACTCCTGCAGGAGCCTGAAAGTTGGGGCTGAGGCACAGGGACACAGAAGTGATGGTGTTTGTGAGCAGTGGCTTGACCACGGGGGTTTGGGTTGATCACATGTTCCTGTCCTGTGCCAGCGTGTGCGGAGTGGTGAGTGGAAGGGGTACACAGGCAAGGCCATCACGGACGTCATCAACATCGGCATCGGAGGCTCCGACCTGGTAAGGAGAGGACTGCCTCAGGCTGGGGTGAGGGGCTGGGCGCTCTTGGTCCCACCCAGGCCCTTGTTCCACGGATGGGACCTCACTGTCCATACCTCTTGTAGGCCCTGGAATTTTGTTATCTGATACAACATTTCCCCACAGGGGCCCCTCATGGTGACTGAAGCCCTGAAGCCATACTCCTCAGATGGTCCCCGGGTCTGGTTTGTCTCCAACATTGATGGAACCCACATTGCCAAAACCCTGGCCAACCTGAGCCCCGATTCTTCCCTGTTCATCATTGCCTCCAAGGTATGGGCTCTGACGCGGCCTGACCCTCAGATGGAGGGTCTGACCCTCTGACGCGACCTGACCCTCAGACTGTGCATGTTGGGGTGGGGAGGGATGGATGCTTTGCCATTACCCTGGGCATCAGGTATTCCTGCCAGCTCTGAAGTGAACCATGCTTTGTGGATTGGGTCAACAGCTGCCCTCAGACTGTCCCCTTCTCTAACAGACAGCAAATACAAGCAGAGCTGAAGAAAGCCTGAACGGATTGATTTGAACCTTTGTCTTCAGGCCACACCCTCTTATTTTGTGGGGTCTCTGCTCTGCCTCAGACTGGTCTCTACTTTCTTCTTTTTTTTCTTTATTTTTGAGAGTTTCACTATATCACCCTCGGTACAGTGCCATGGCATCACAGCTCACAGCAAACTCTTAGGCTTAAGCGATTCTCTTGCCTCAGCCTCCCAAGTAGCTGGGACCACAGGTGCCACCACAATGCCTGGCACCTGTAGTGGTGGCACCTGCTGAGCTACAGGCACCGAGCCTGGTCTCTACTTTCTTACAAATCTTTATGTTTACTCCTTTCTTTTCTTTTCTTTTTTGAGACAGAGTCTCATTTTGTCGCCCTCGGTAGAGTACCGTGGCATCATAGCTCATAGCAACCTCTAACGCCTGGGCTCAAGCGATTTTCCTGCCTCCACCTCCCAAGTAGCTGGGACTACTTGGGCTACTAGACACAATGTCCAGCTATTTTTTTTGTTGTTGCAGCCATCATTGTTTGGCAGGCCCAAGCTGGATTTGAAGCTGCCAGCTCAGGTGTATGTGGCTGGTGCCTTAGCTGTTTGAGCCACAGGTGCTGAGCCTATTTATTCCTTTCTGATCCCAGAGCCATGCCTTGATAATATAGGGTCTCTATTGTCATTTATGTCTATTTACTCGCATTAATGTACATGAAGTATTATAAGAATTTCATCTGGGCCAGGAGAGGTGGCTCACGCCTATAATCCCAGCACTCTGGGAGGCCAAGGTGGTGGATTACTTGAGTTCAGGAGTTGGAGACCAGCCTGAGTATGATCAAGACCTCATTTCTATTAAAAGTAGAAAAACTAGCTGGGTATTGTGGTGAGTGCTTGTAGTCCAGCTACTCAGGAGGCTGAGGCAAGAGGATCACTTGAACCCTGGAATTTGATGTTGCTGTGAGCTATGACACCATGGCACTCTGCCCAGGGTGAAAGAGTGAGACAGAGTCTCAAAAAAAAAAAAGAATTTCATCTGAATTCTGAGATACAGCCCAGTTGGAGCTGTAGGAAGAGAGCAGTGGGTCTGACCTGCAGGGTTCGGGAGAGGGAGGGGCTTTTATTTATTTTTTTGAGACAGAGCCTCAAGCTATCCCCCTGGGTAGAGTGCTATGGCTTCGCAGCTCACAGCAACCTCCAACTCCTGGGCTCAAGTGAGTCTCCTGCCTCTGCCTCCCAAGTAGCTGGGACCACAGGCGCCTGCCACAATGTCTGGCTATTTTTTTTTTGTTTGTTTGCAGCCATTGTTGTTTGGTGGGCCCTGGCTGGATTCAAACCTGCCACCTTAGGTGTATGTGGCTGGCGCCTTAGCCACTTGAGCCACAGGCACAGAGCCTTTTTTTTTTTTTTTTTTTTGAGGGAGGGGCATTTACTAGGATCCTTGTTTCTCTGGTTATCATGGGCTGGAATTCCAGGCCAATGCTGTGATTTCATCGTGGCTGTGTGTGCCTGTGGGCTGGAGGTTACCTGGAGTAATTGTCATTGCCCTACAAATGCTTCTTTTGACACCTGGACACCAACTTGGCTTCTGCTGCAGAGTCCTGCCTGGAGGCCACCCATGACCCCAATCTCGGGGCCAACTGTTGCCCTCTTTGGTTGCAGACGTTTACCACCCAGGAGACCATCACAAATGCAGAAACAGCGAAGGAGTGGTTTCTCCTGACAGCCAAGGATGTAAGTTGGTAGTGGGGCCTTCCCCCGGTGGGTTGTGGGCTGGGAAAGAGCCCTGTTTCTCCTAAAATTGGAACCAGCAGATAGCCTTTCTCTAAGGCCTGCCCTTGTTCATCTCTGGCTTTGCCAGTGCTGGACACACCAGACATGACAGCACCTGCTCTCACTGGCTGAGAGCCCTTTAATGGCCTTTTCTTTAGGTTCCTTGGCACTCCAGGATCTTCTGTGCCTAGCCATTCCCATTTTATAAGGGCGGGGCATCCCTGGGCCTGGTATGATTGTGAGGGGCAAAAGGCAGGTTGGTTGGGTGACTTGTATCTTTGTGACCTAGACCTGGGGCTCCTCCAACAGCCTCAGAACCAAGAACTGGGCAGAGTTACTCCTGCGTAGAGCCTTGGTTTCTCCAGCATAGGAGGATCCCTACCCGTGGATGGCCCCTCTGGGGTGGGTTTGGTGTAACATGACTCTCTGTCTCTTACAGCCCTCTACAGTTGCAAAGCACTTTGTTGCCCTGTCCACCAACACGGTAAGTGCCCACGTGGCCTCCACATTACCTCCCTGGGAGGGTACTGGCCACGTCAGATCATGGACTTTCAGAATACGGGAGTTGAGGGTGGTGCCTGTGGCTCAGTGAGTAGGGTGTCAGCCCCATATGCCGAGGGTGGTGAGTTCGGACCCAGCCCCAGTCAAGCTGCAACAACAAAAAATAAATTTAAAAAAAAAAGAGTTGAAGCTGGCATGGTGGCTCACACCTATAATCCTAGTACTTTGGGGAGGCTGAGGCAGGTGGATCGCTTGAGTTCAGGGGTTCAAGACCAGCCTGAGCAAGAGTGAGCCCCTGTCTCTACTAAAAATAGAAAAAAAACTAGCCAGGTGTGGTGGTGGGCACTTGTATAGTCCCAGCTACTTAGGAGACTGAGGCAGGAGGATCGCTTAAGCCCAGAGGTTTGAGGTTGCTGTGAGCTGTGATGCCATGGCACTCTATTCAGGGCTCAAAAATAAGTAAGTAAATAAAAATTAAAAGAATACAAGACCCGAGGTGTGGTTCGCACATTTGAGGGCTCTTGGTTTGGCTGGCGGGATATAAGGACTGGTCGTCTATGGGCCGTAAGCCATCCTTGCCCTTCTGACATTCTCTCCTTCAGTCTCTACAGCCCTGAGGAGGGGCCTGCGGGCGGTGGGACCATGGTAACCCTATCTGTCTCCCAGGCCTGACTTGTACCCCTTACGTGTGCTGGGTGTTGGGGGGAGGGATCCTATTCTTTACCCAATCACATTAAGCTCCAGTGAAGGGATGTGACATTTTGCCCCCCACTTAGTCATCATGTAAGCTAGTGACACCAGGCGATTAGAACTGAGTCACCTGCATACCAGTTCTTAACCGCCTGCCTGGCTGTGAGGTTGTGCGAGGTCAGGGAAGGGAGGCTCAGCAGGGCTCAGTGAAGGTGTGCTCTGGGACTGAGCACCAGGCAGTCTTGCCTGGCGCTTGCTGTGTGGCAGGCACTGAAATGAGCTGTGTCAGCTGGGGAACACAACCAGGTTATCCCAACCATTCCTCCACCTCCAGGGCTGACCTGCCTGATGGAGGACGTTCTAAGGCTGGCTCACACTAGCACCATGGGCTGCCTCCTGCAGGCAGAGCTCAGGCCCAACAATAGGGCTTCTCCTGTAGGGAATAGGTAAGGGGTTGTCGGCCCTGTCTGCCCAGGGGACTAGAATATGTACAGAGCAGGCTTGGTTCTCTCCTTTAGGCCTCCTGGGGTAGAGTCGCTTTCCCAAGTATAGGAAGGGCTGTGTGTTGTCTGGCCCAGGGGATGGACCCTGCATGTGCTTGGACAGGCTCCCAGACATCTGAAGGGATGTCCTCTGGTGTCCCAGGTATGGGCCAGGTGCTCACATAGGATGTGCAGCCCCCTCAGCATAAAGATTCACTGGCACAAAGTCCCTGGTCTGCGGGACATGAGCTGGCCTGGTGTCCAGCCCTGGGCCCCACTCAAGACTCCTAGGCTGCTCAGCCCTGCCCTGCTGGGCTCTGGGGGAGGGAAGTGGGGTGAGACCAGGTACAGGACAGGTCCCCTCCTCCTGGAGCTCCTGCTCATGTCTGCTATCAGACACTTCCTTCATCTCTCTCCCTTTGCCTTTTTAGAACAAAGTGAAGGAGTTTGGAATCGACCCTGCAAACATGTTTGAGTTCTGGGATGTAAGTATTGGCACTTCCTGCCCTGGGTGAATGATGTGTCCTTTGCCAAGTCTGACCACTGAGCTAGCCACAGATGAGGGGGCCCATGAGGTCAGGTTAGCATTTATTGAGTACCTGCTATATATCTAGCTTTGGGGAAGGTAGAGAGGCCCTAGAGGCTGGCAGGGCAAGAGCAACCCAGTTAGGATGAGGGTTGAACTTCTTCCCGGGGGCAGGCAGAGTTTGCAAGGCCAGGTTGTCACCTCCGTGGGTGCCTGCCAGCAGCACCCACTGAGGGATAACCAGAGTCACCCCTGCTGCCCTCACAGAGCTGAGGTTGTGAGTTATTCTCAGTGATGACCTTTCTCTGAGCTGTAGCTGCATCTTTATAAAGGCCAAGGGTCAGAGTGAGGCAGGGGGTGTGACTGGGTAGGCCTGGAAAGGAGCCACAGGAGCGGCTGGAGGGACCTGGCCTAGGGCCTGGACAGTGCCTGCTGGGACTTGCAGAGCAAAGCTTGCCTCACATGGCACAGCTGCAGTCCACTGCTCTATAGCAATAGGTGGGCACAGGGATTCACCTCTGCTGGAGCCAAGCGATGTAGCTTTCCTAATAGGAAAATGTAGCTCAGCAGTGGTGTGAGAGGGCTGTGAGCTTACTTAGAGACTCTAGCTGTGAAGACTTGGGTGCAGGGACATGGTGCAAGTTGTGGCATGGGTGTGTGCTCTAACACGTGGCTGTGGCAAGCATGCTGAGGAGGGCATCAGCCGTTTGGGGGTTTTCCCACTGGGGTTATTTCCAGGCCTTTAGACTGCAGGCGCTTTGCTAGGTGATGGCATCCATAGGTGTGTGACCTCGTCACTTTGAACTTTCTAAAGGCCTTTTTCTACTGGGGTCTGGAAGAGAATGAAGCCTTAATGCCCCAAGCCATCCACTCTTTCTATAATGAGTTAACTTCTTTCTAGAATGGGACTAGTTATGTGCCATCCTTGGAAGAACTGAGAAGAGTCACTCAAATCATATTCTGCATCCTGTGGCTCAGATGAGGAAACCCGGTCAAGAGAGACTGTGCAGCTTCTAACAATTGTTGCATGCCTACTGAGGAGGGGAGGCACCTTCCCCCTCCTGCTGGAGCCTGAGCAGGTGGCGGGCAGGGATGTGCAGGTGCCCCTGCTAGCCAAGGAGCCCTGCAGAGCAGGGATTGCACTGTCCAAGTCCTCCCAGCACGCATTGTGGGTTGCGGTTTAGGGAGAGGAGGGGTCTCCCAGGTAAGGCTTAGGAATGACAGTTAGGGGCCAGGGCTAGCTAGTGAGGCGTGAGTGGCTGGAGTGGACACAGTGGATGCCTAAGCCAGGTAAACAGAGCATGGTGGCTGAAGGGGGACTTGGTGGAGACACTGGAGCGTATACTGCAGAATCAAGGTGATGTCTGAAGAACCCAGAGGCAGGAACAGGTGAAGTTTCTGGAGCTAGGGTTCGTGCAGCGAGGTAGAGGCATTGGGTCTGGCTCAGGGTTATGGCACTGACCCTGAGGTGAGCGGGGAAGAGTCCAGGCTGGTAAAGGTGTGCATAAGTGGTAAGGCTCGCTCTGCTGGGGTCAGTCATGGGGCTGCTTTGCATGTCAGGATGAGGCAGAGATAAATCATGGGGATTCTCATGGCATAGACAGCACGTGGAGAGCCAGTTTGGGGCTGTGAGTTCCAAAGAGGAGCCAGGTCAGGTACAGGTGAGTTGTGAGGAGGAGCCAGGACAGGGAAAGGTGAAGTCAGTTCAGTAAATTCTGGAGGAGAGACCCAGGTATTTAAAGATGGTTCTATCAGGAGAGGTCTAAAGGGCCAAAGTTGTGTGCAGCTGTTCAAACTGGCTCTGTAGGAAGAGGTCTAGGTCTGTGTCATGGGACAGGTATGTACATGGGGGTCTCTCCAACTGGTTCTGAAACGTGAGGGTCAGGTAGTGGGTGGTTAATCACTTCAGTGGTTTTAGAGGCTGGATGTGGTGCCTCATGCCTATAATCTCAGCACTCTGGGAGGCCAAGGTGGGAGTCCTCAGGATTGCCTGAGCTCAGGAGTTCAAAACCAGCCCCAGTAAGAGTGAGGTCCCATCTCTAAAAATAGCTGGGTATTGTGGTGGGCGCCTGTAGTCCAAACTATTTGGGAGGCCGAGGCAAGA
The DNA here is from genome assembly GCA_963575145.1 of Galago senegalensis. NCBI lineage: Eukaryota > Metazoa > Chordata > Mammalia > Primates > Galagidae > Galago > Galago senegalensis. Next base: position 11,319 of record CAUYTI010022677.1, on the reverse strand, counting down.
GGATTGTGTGAGCCCAAGAGGTTGTGGTTACTGTGAATTATGATGATGCCATGGCATTCTCCTGAAGGTGACAAAGTAAGACCCTATCTTAAATAAAAAACTTAAATAAATAAATAACATTTTTGGGACCCAGGATTAGGCAAACATAGGTCATCTGGTTCTCAATCTCCTGACCAGGTGTGATGGGCCGAGCTCAGGATGTCCCAGAAGCCTCTGAGAATTCAGAACAAGTCCAGGTTATGGTCTGTGGTATCACAGTCTGGCTGGGGTAGGGTCTGAGGATCCCAGATGTGCCTGAGGAGTAGGAAGTTTGGACAGACGAAGCACAGACAGGTGAGCTGAGGAGCGCCACTGCAAGCCACCGTCTAACAGGCTCATGATCGGGAAAGGTCTACAGACACGCGTCTGTAGGGTGGGAAATCCGAGGCCCTTGTCAGTCAGATAGTGTTTGGTGACACGGCCCTTACCAAGCTCCCTGCAGGCCAAGGTAAGCAGCCAGAGGTCTGTCAGGGCTGAGGGAAGTGTCTGTTCAGCTCAGGTGTGTAGAGTAGCGTCCTCTAGGCATGGTCTGTAGAGCCATGTCTGCCTGAGGTCTCAGAAGTTAGAACCAGACGAAGGTGTATGTCTTACAGGGTTTCTTAGGGGAAGCCTGAGGAGCCAAGATGAGGCGTGTGTAGGTGGAACTGGGTTGGTCAAGGAAGGACGTTGGAGCTGAAGGTAGGCAGACAAAGCTGGCTGTGACAAAGCAGGGTAAAAGCCATGACTCCAGGTCAGAACCATGTCCTCAGGTGACCCATGAGTCTGGGGGGTGGAGAGTGGTGTGGTCCTGGATCCCCTGGGAGAAGACATACAGGCTGGAGTCGGGCAAAGGGATGGAGAACTGCGTCTGTCTGGAAGGGCTATGGCGTCTGGCTCTGATATAGGTTCGTGGGGCAGGTCTGGCAGATGAGGTGTGAGGGTTAAGTGGGGAGAGACCCACACACCACTGTTGGGTCGCACAGGTAAGGCCTGAGTTGCTGAGATACAATCCTAAGTCTGAGAGGCTGGGTCTAGCAAGGTGGGTAGAGTTCGTCAGGTGACTTCTGTAAAACCAAGGACCAGCAGAGGTAGCTGATGTGAAGAGCCACGGCCAGGTTCACTGAACTCCGGCCTGTAGTCGAGATCAGGCACAGGTAGGTAGAATGGCTGTGTCAGGTGAGGCCTGAGGAACCAGAGTCAGGCCACCTTGAAAGAACTGTTACTGCTTAGATGACCTCTGAGGCCGTGAAGTGAAGACAGGGGATGCAGTAGGTCTCCAGGTGAGATCGGAGCAGCTGGGATCTAGCATAAGTGAGTAGATCTGGATTTGCCAGGTGGCGGTTTTGGATAGGTAGGGGCTTCTTAGAGGCAAGGTTTAGGGGTGTGGCCAGGCTCAGGCACATGAAATGGAGCTTCTTGGGTAGGGTCTGTGGAGTCTGTGTCTGACACACGTTTGTATCTTTGGGTCTGTCAGATCTGAAGAACATGCAAAGCAGGCCCAGGGTTTGTCAGGTAAGGTCTCTGGAGACAAGATCAGGGTTCAGGTTCATAAAACTATGTCCATTGAGGTATAAAAGGTCATAGTCAAGGCTTGGTGCCTGTAGCAGAGTGGTTACAGCGCCAGCCACATACACCAAGGGTGGCGGGTTTGAACCTGGCCTGGGCCAGCTAAACGACAATGGCAACTGCAACAAAAAATAGCTGGGCATTGTGGCGGGTGACTGTAGTCTCAGCTACTTGGGAGGCTGAGACAAGAGAATCTCTATCTCTCTCCCTCTTTTTTTTTTTTTTTTTGGTAGAGACAGAGTATCACTTTATTGCCCTTGGTAGACTACAGTGACATCACAGCTCACAGCAACCTCCAATTCCTGGGCTTAGGTGATTGTCTTGCCTCAGCCTCCTGAGTAGCTGGGACTACAGGCGCCCACCACAATGCCCAGCTATTTCTTTGTTGCAGTTTGGCCAGGGCCGGGTTTGAACCTCCACCCTCCATATATGGGGCCAGCTCCCTACCCACTGAACCACAGGTGCTGCCCACAAGAGAATCTCTTAAGCCCAAGAGTTTGAGGTTGCTGTGAGCTGTGATGCCACAGCACTCTACCAAGGGTAACATAGTGAGACTGTCTTAAAAAAACAAAAAAAGGTCATAGTCAAGTCTGGGTAAGGAGAACGGGATGTGTTAGATGAGTTATGAGGTGTGAGATACAGGTAGGGAGGGGTGGCCTACCAGGTACAATCTTAGGAACCCTGTTCAAATGTGGGTAGGGAATCCTGACCTACTAGGTGCAGTGTGAGGACTCAAGGTCAGGCTCAGGTAGGTATAGATGGTCTGCCGGGTATGGTCTGAAGAGCCAGGGTCATGCTGTGTATTTGGGTAGGTAGAGCTAGCCTTTCAGATGTGCTCTCAAGAGCCAGGTTTATGTACAGTAGGTAAGGCTGACCAAGGTCAGGCACAAGTAAGTAGAACTGGCTCACTAGATGTGGTCTGAGGACTCCAGGCTCAAGCAAAGGTAGGTAAGGTAGTCAGAGCCAACCTTCCAGGTGTGGTTTGAGGAACCACGTCACGCACAGGTAGGCCCACCAGCTGCAGCCTCAGAAGCTAGTGTCAAGGCAAAGGTAGGTGGAGCTGGCCCACCAGGTACAATGTGACAGCCAGGATGCAGGACAGGTAGGAAGGACTGGCCTGCAGGTGTGGCCGGAGGAGTGAGGGTCAGAGGCACGTGGTCAGAGTCAGTCTACCGGGTATAGTTTTTTGAGGGGTTAGTGTTGATCACAGGTGGGTAGAGCTGGCTCTTTCAGGAGTGGATTCAGGTGAAGGAATGTGCCTCTGGGTCTTTGTGGTGAAGCCTGAAGGATGAGGGTTAAGCCTAGGGTTAAGCCTGAAGGGTGAGGGTTAATCCAGCCCACAGCACCGGGGAATCTTTAGTGCTGGGATTAGCTAGGGGTTGGTGACAGTGGATCTGAGAGATTTAAGCTGAGCCAGAGGGTATAGACTCCCACGATCAGGGTTATGGATGAGCTGGATCCCGAGGGAGGAGTGTGGAGTCCGAGCTGGGCTCAGGGACATGGACCTGGGTCTGTCAAATGAAGTGAGGGGTCAGGATTAGGCACAGTCAGGGATGTGAATCCAGGCTCCTTAGCTGAGGTGTCTGGACCCTCCCTCTGACAGGTGTCTAGAGCACTGGACACAAGTAGGCAGAGCTCAGTCTCCCAGGTGAAGCATTTGTGTTCAGAGCTGGTATATTCACCTGGCTGGTTGGTTCCCTCCAGATCACTTTGACAGAGGTGGATAAACATGGTCCCAGCTGGGCACAAAAGTTAGGTGAAATCGTAAGGCAAGGTCTAGCCCAGGTATGCGTAACTGGTGCGACTGGATGGGCCTAAGGAGGTGGGTCAGGCCCAGGTGCTGGATAAGGCACAGTTTGGTGGGTAGCATGGGCTCTTGTCGAGGGAAAGCAAGCCTTAGTTGTGATAGCGGTGTGGACTTGTGTCTGCTGCCTGATGTTTGGGGAGCTGTTAGGATGGGGTAGGACAGAGTGCCCTGAGTCAGTCAGCTTCCTGATCTCAGCATCTGGTCAGGTGTGGTAGGCAGTGCTCAGGGTCTTGAAAAAGGAGAGTCTACAACCAGTCTGAGAGGCTGGACTGCAAGGTTGCAATGCATTTGGGTAAGCATAGAGTCTGAGTTGCCCGAGGAGGTAACAAAGGATTATACCTGGTTTGACTGGGTATCTAGTGGGTGGGGTCTGGGTAGGCGAGGCACAGACTGTCACACTGAGGAGTTGCCTCTCTAAGGTAGGGTTTACAAGGCCCTTTGCAGGTACAAGTGAGGTCTAGCAACCCATGTCTGCAGGTTGAGATCTCAGAGGCTCCAATCAGGCACTGTTTGGCATTGCTGGGCTCTCTCTTGACCTCTGAGCACCTGGTTTCGGCCAAGGTCAGTAGCCTGGAATTTGTCCATCTGATTGTATGTAGAAGGGTACTGGTCTCACAGGATTCTTGGCTTGAATTGAAAAATCAAGTTATGGCCAGGCGCGGTGGCTCATGCTGTAATCCCAGCACTCTGGGAGGCCGAAGTGAGTGGATCCCTTGAACTCAGGAATTCAAGACCAGACTGAGGAAGAGAGAGACCCATCTCTACTAAAAACAGAAAAACTAGCCCCATGGCAGGTGCTTGTAGTCCCAGCTACTGGAGAGGTAAAGACAAGAGGATGGCTTGAGCGCAGGAGTTTGAGGTAGCGGTGAGCTATAATGACACCATAGCACTCTACCCAGGATGTGAGGTGCTGTTTCAAAAAAAAAAGAAAAGAAAAGTCAAGTCACTCCAGTCATCATTTTCTTTGGGGCTTAATTCTCTCCCTCTTAAGTAAGGCTGTTCTTGCCACGGGTCCTTTGCACGTGCTCTTCTGACTGCTGGAATGCTGCTCCCTCAGCACTTCTCTGGGTAATGCCTGTTCACTTTTCAGATCTAGCTTAAGCACCCCTCAGATTTCTTTTATGGTTTCAGCACCATTCTCCCTTTCTCCTGAGCACTCCTTTTCCAGTTTCATGTTTATTGGCCTGATCAATTATTTCATTTACACCGCCGCACTTGACTGTTTGTGTTGCCTCTGGCAGATGCTCAGTAGAAAGCTGTTAGATACGATATGGAGTCTGCCAGTTAGTGCCAGAAGGCACAGAGTGAGTGGTGGGCCTAGGTGTGTCTGAGGCTGTGGAGATCAGTCAAGTCCAAACAAGGGCTACCATCAGTGTCCTGGAAGGTGGGGTGGGGTGCTGGGCCTGTCACTGAGGGGTCATCACCAGACTAAGGTATGAGGCTTAGGGTCTTTCAGTGTCCAAAGAGGCAGAACTAGGTACAGGTAAGAGTTGCTGGGTCTTTCATGGTCCAACAAATAGTGTTTATTACAGGTATCATGAAGCTTTGGGCCTCAGTCTGAGGAAATGGGGCCTGGCACAGATACGGGCCCTGGGTCGGTGTTTGAGAAGGTGGGCTAGGACGGAGAACGAAGTTGTGGGTCTCTGAGTATATGAGAAGGCCAGACCAAGGCCAGCTAGGACGTACTAGGTCTGTCTTGTGTTGGAGCAGGCAGGCCCAGGCATAGGTAAGAAGTGCTTGGTCTTTCATTGTCCAAGGAAGTGTTCCTGGGCCCTGTTATGAGATATGGGCCGGGGAGTCTGAAAAGGCAGGGCCCTGGTACAGGTATGAGGCCCTGGGTCTGCCAGTGTCTGAGGAGGTGGGCAAGGCACAAGTAGAGGTTTTGGATCTTTCCAAGCCTGAGGAGGTGGGCAAGACACAGGTAGGAGGTTCTGGATCTTCCCATATCTGAGGAGGGGGGCAAGGCCCAGGTATGAGGTTTTGGATGTTTCTGTATCTAAGGAGGTAGGCAAGGCCCAAGTATGAAGTTCTGGATCTTTCCATGTCTGAGGAAGTCGACAAGGCCCAGGTAGGAGGTTCTGGGTCTGCCAATGTCTGAGCACATGGAGAAGAAACAGGTAACAGTTTCTGGGTCTTACCACGTGTGAGGAGGTGGGCAAGGCACAGGTACGAGGTTCTGAGTCTGCCAGTGTCAGGAAGTGAGCAAGGCACAGGTATGAGGTTCTGGATCTTTCCATGTCTGAGGAGGTGGGCAAGGAACAGGTATGAGGTTCTGGATCTTCCCATGTCTGAGGAGGGGGCAAGGCACAGGTATGAGGTTCTGAGTCTGCCAGTGTCTGAGGAAGTGGGAACGATACTGGTATGAGGTTCTGGATCTTTCCATGTCTGAGGAGGTAGGCAAGACACAGGTATGAGGTTCTGGATCTTTCCATGTCTGAGGAGGTGAGCAAGGCACAGGTATGAGGTTCTGGGTCTTTCAGTGTCTGAGGAGATGGGCAAGGCACAGACAGGTATGAGGTTCTGGATCTTTCCATGTCTGAGGAGGTTGGCAAGGCACAGGTATGAGGTTCTGGATCTTTCCATGTCTGAGGAGGAGGCAAGGCACAGGTATGAGGTTCTGAGTCTGCCAGTGTCTGGGGAAGTGGGAACGATACTGGTATGAGGTTCTGGATCTTTCCATTTCTGAGGAGGTAGGCAAGGCATAGGTATGAGGTTCTGGGTCTGCCGGTGTCTGAGGAAGTGGGTAAGGCACAGGTCTGAGGTTCTGAATCTTTCCATGTCTGAGGAGGTGAGCAAGGCACAGGTATAAAGGTTCTGGGTCTTTCAGTGTCTGAGGAGATGAGCAAGGCACAGGTATGAGGTTCTGGATCTTTCCATGTCTGAGGAGGGGGCAAGGCACAGGTAGGAGGTTCTGAGTCTGCCAGTGTCTGAGGAGGTAGGCAAGATAAAGCTGTGAGGTTCTGGATCTTTCCATGTCTGAGGAGGTGGGCAAGGCACAGGTATGAGGTTCTGGGTCTGTCAGGGTCTGAGTATGTAGGAAAGAAACCGGTACGAGGTTCTGGATCTTTCCATGTCTGAGGAGGTAGACAAGGCACAGGTAGGAGGTTGGTTCTACCAGTGTCTTTGGAAGTAGGCAAGGCACAGCTATGAGGTTCTGGATCTTTCCATGTCTGAGGAGGGGGCAAGACACAGGTATGAGGTTCTGAGTCTGCCAGTGTCTGGGGAAGTGGGAACAATACTGGTATGAGGTTCTGGATCTTTCCATGTCTGAGGAGGTAGGCAAGGCATAGGTATGAGGTTCTGGGTCTGCCAGTGTCTGAGGAAGTGGGTAAGGCACAGGTATGAGGTTCTGGATCTTTCCATGTCTGAGGAGGTGGGCAAGGCACAGGTGTGAGGTTTGAGTCTACCAGTGTCTGAGGAAGTGAGCAAGGCACAGGTATGAGGTCCTGGATCTTTCCATGTCTGAGGAGGTGCACAGGCAAGGCACAGGTATGGAGTTCTGGGTCTGCCAGTGTCTGAGGAGGTGCACAAGGTATGAGGTTCTGGATCTTCCCATGTTTGAGGAGGTGGGCAAGGCACAGGTAGGAGAGTCTGCCAGTGTCTGAGGAGGTCAGCAAGGCACAGGTATGAGGTTCTGGGTCTGCCTGTGTCTCAGGAAGTAGGTAAGGGACAGGTTCTGAATCTTTCCATATGTGAGGAGGTGGGTAAGGCACAGGCATGAGGATCTGGGTCTCCTAATATCTAAGGAGGTGGGTAAGGCACAGGTATGAGGTTCTGGGTCTGCTAGTATCTAAGGAGGTAGGCAAAGCACAGGTGTGAGGTTCTGGATCTTTCTGTGTCTGAGGAGGTGGGCAAGGCCCAGGTATGAGGTCCTGAGTCTGCCAATGTCTGAGGAGGTGGGCAAGGCATAGGTATGAGGTTCTGAATCTTTCCATGTCTGAGGAGGTGGGCAAGGTACAGGTATGAGGTTCTGAGTCTGCCAGTGTCTGAGGAAGTGGGTAAGGCACAGGTATGAGGTTCTGGATCTTTCCATGTCTGAGGAGGTGGGCAAGGCACAGGTAGGAGGTTCTGGGTCTGCCAGTGTCTGAGGAAGTGGGTAAGGCACAGGTAGGAGGTTCTGAGTCTGCCAGTGTCTGAAGAGGTGGGCAAGGCATAGGTATGAGGTTCTGAGTCTGCCAGTGTCTGAGGAAGTGGGTAAGGCACAGGTATGAGGTTCTGGATCTTTCCATGTCTGAAGAGGTGGGCAAGGCATAGGTAGGAGGTTCTGGATCTTTCTATGTCTGAGGAGGTGGGCAAGGCACAGGTATGAGGTTCTGAGTCTGCCAGTGTCTGAGGAGGTGGGCAAGGCACAGGTATGAGGTTCTGAGTCTGCCATTGTCTGAGGAGGTGGGCAAGGCACAGGTAGGTGGTTCTGAATCTTTCTATGTCTGAGGAGGTGGGCAAGGCACAGGTATGAGGTTCTGAGTCTGCCAGTGTCTGAGGAGGTGGGCAAGGCACAGGTACGAGGTTCTGAGTCTCCCAGTGTTTGAGGAGGTGGGCAAGGAACAGGTAAGAGATTCTGGATCTTCCCATGTCTGAGGAGGTGGGCAAGGCACAGGTAAGAGGTTCTGGATCTTTCTATGTCTGAGGAGGTGGGCAAGGCACAGGTATGAGGTTCTGAGTCTCCCAGTGTCTGAGGAGATGGGCAAGGAACCGGTATGAGGTTCTGAGTCTGCAAGTGTCTGAGGAGGTAGGCAAGGAACAGGTAAGAGATTCTGGATCTTTCCATGTCTGAGGAGGTGGGCAAGGCACAGGTAATGAGGTTCTGAGTCTGCCAGTGTCTGAGGAGGTAGGCAAGATAAAGCTGTGAGGTTCTGGATCTTTCCATGTCTGAGGAGGTGGGCAAGGCACAGGTATGAGGTTCTGGATCTTTCCATGTTTGAAGAGGTGGGCAAAGTACAGGTAGAAGATTCTGAGACTGTCAGTGTTTGAGGAGGTGGGCAAGGCACAGGTAGGAGATTCTGGGTCTTTCCATGTCTGAGGAGGTCAGCAAAGCACAGGTATGAGGGTCTGAGTGCCAGTGTCTGAAGAGGTAGGTAAGATACAGCTGTGAGGTTCTGGATCTTTTTATGTCTGAGTTAGGGGATAAGGTATGGTATGAGGTTCTGGATCTTTCCATGTCTGAGGAGGGGGCAAGGCCCAGGTATGAGGTTCTGAGTCTGCCAGTGTCTAAGGAGGTAGGCAAGATAAAGCTGTGAGGTTCTGGATCTTTCCATGTCTGAGGAGGGGGCAAGGCCCAGGTATGAGGTTCTGAGTCTGCCAGTGTCTGAGGAGGTAGGCAAGATAAAGCTGTGAGGTTCTGGATCTTTCCATGTCTGAGGAGGTGGGCAAGACCCAGGTATAAGATTCTGAGTCTGCCAGTGTCTGAGGAGGTGGGCAAGGCACGGAGGGGGAGAAGGCACAGGTATGAGGTTCTGGATCTTTTCATGTTTGAGGAGTTCAGCAAGGCACAGGTATGAGGTTCTGGATCTTTCCATGTCTGAGAAGAGGGACAAGGAACAGGTATGAAGTTCGAGATCTTTCTATGTTTGAAGAGGTAGGCAAGGTACAGATAGAAGGTCCTGGGTCTACATGTCTGAGGAGGTGGGCAAGGCACAGGTACTAGGTTCCGGATTTTTCCATGTTTGAAGAGGTGGACAAGGTACAGGTAGAAGGTTCTGGCTCTATCAGTATCTGAGGAGGTAGACAAGGCACAGATAGGAGGTTCTGTGTCATTCCCTGTCTGAGGAGGGGCACAAGGCACAGTTATGAGGTTCTGGATCTTTCCATGTTTGAGGAGGTCGGCAAGGCTCAGGTATGAGGTTTGGGGTCTGCCTGTGTCTCAGGAAGTGGACAAGGCAGAAGTATGAGGTTCTGGATCTTCCCATGTCTGAGGAGAGCAAGACAGAGGTATGAGGTTCTGGATCTTTCCATATCTGAGGAGGTGAGCAAAGCACAGGTTTGAGGTGCTGGGTCTGCCAGTGTCTGAGGAGGTAGGCCAGGTATGAAGTTCTGGATCTTTCCTTGTCTGAGGTGAGCAAGGCACAGGTATGAGGTTCTATATCTTCCCATGTCTGAGGAGGAGGGTATCAGGTTCTGGGTCTGCCAGTGTCTGAGGATGTGGGCAGAGGACAGGTATGGGATTCTGGATCTTTCCATGTCTGAGGAGGTGGGCAAGACAGGTCTGAGGTTCTGGATCTTTCCATGTCTGATATGGTTGAGAAGACACAGGTATGAGCCTGGGGCTGCCAGTGTCTAAGGAGATAGACCCTGACTTGGCAGGGAAGACCATGGTAAGGTGATCAGTTGAGGTTTTTGGCTCTGGTCTGTCCTCTGTTTAGTCTGCCCTGTTGGTCAGGCCTGAATGTTGCCAGTGCTTTTCCTGCTATCTTCTTTCCAGAGGTGGGTTGGGCCAGTTTCTCCGAGCTGCACCTGATGAAGGGCCGTGGTCTTTGAAGACAAGTTCTCTGGCAGGAGGGAGGGGGGCGGGTGTCCTGGCTCCCCCTCAGCACCTTTTTCTATCTCTCCTAGTGGGTAGGAGGACGCTACTCCCTCTGGTCAGCCATTGGACTCTCCATTGCCCTGCATGTGGGTGAGTATGAATGTGTTCCTATTTCTTGCAGCCCCCAGAGACGAGGTTGCAGCCTAATATCAGGGGTCGGGGGCTCATGTCCACAGGCTGCTGACCTCTCCATCCTTGGCTGGAACATTTCTTTCTTTCTTTTTTTTTGGGACAAAGATTCACTCTTGAGCCCTAGGTAGAGTGCTGTGGCATCATCATAAGTCATGGCCACCTCAAACTCTTGGGTCTGAGCAATCCACCTGCCTTGGCCTCCCAGAATGCTGGGATTACACATGTGGGCCACCATGCCGGGCCAGCGGGAATTGTCTTTCAGGCCCAAAAGAAGGTCTGGGTATTCTCCTAGGGTTTCAGGTTGGCCCTTCTTTCTGACCCTCACAAGTGCAATCCTATCTGTTTCCCATTCTGGGCAGAGCTCGGTCCCTGTGCTCAGAGCCAACTCTGACGAGAGGCTTTTGGCAGGTCTTAGGGCGCAAGAGTGTGAGACTCTGTCCCTGTGCTCAGAGCCAACTCTGATGAGGGCTTTCTGCACGCCTGTTTCTTCTGGCTCCTAGCTGCCCATCCAACCTCGCCCAGCTCCAGAAGAAGCTGTGCACACCACCTGGAGGACGGCAGGGTGTAGCTGTTTCTGTTGACTCTGCTTTTGTGTCACAGGTTTTGACAACTTCCAGCAGCTGCTCTCGGGGGCTCACTGGATGGTGAGTACTGAAACTCCTGTTCTCAGCCAGTGCTATCCCTTCTGCATGCACCCTTTCTCCCTACTGGCCCTCCCTCTCCTGGCCGCTGCTCAGCTCCCACCTGCCCTGCTCCTGTTTCAGGACCAGCACTTCCGCAAGACGCCTCTGGAGAAGAATGCCCCTGTGCTGCTGGCCCTGCTGGGCATCTGGTACATTAACTGCTTTGGATGTGAGACCCATGCCATGCTGCCCTATGACCAGTACCTGCACCGCTTTGCTGCCTACTTCCAGCAGGTACCAGTTGCCCTGACAGACTTTGGAGTCAGCAGGGCTCTTTGCCTGTTGCCCTTGGGCACGGCCAAGGCCCACCTCTGTTACCTATCTCATGTTGAATCTTTATAATCTGGGGCTGTTCCTTCTGAGTGTCCACTGAGTTGACCACCAGGGGTTGGGGCATGACTGACTGAGGGACTGTGTCTCACTCATCTGGGGCCATTTCTTTCTTTCTTTCTTTCTTTTTTTTTTTTTTTTTGAGACAGAGCCTCAAGCTGTCCCCCTGGGTAGAGTGCCGTGGCATTACAGCTCACAGCAACCTCCAACTCCTGGGCTCTAGTGAGTCTCTTGCCTCCGCCTCCCAAGTAGCTGGGACCACA
>CAUYTI010022674.1:0-49872 GCA_963575145.1 Galago senegalensis | reverse complement strand
AAGGAGGGGAGAGGGAGAGAGAGGAGAGGAGAGATGGACGGATGCACGAGTGGAGAGACGGGGGAGGGAAGGAGGGGAGGGGGAGAGGAGAGATGGATGGATGCAGGAGTGGAGAGACTGGGGAAGGAAGGAGGAGAGGAGAGATGGATGGATGCAGGAGTGGAGAGACAGAGGGAGGGAAGGAGGGGAGAGGGAGAGAGAGGAGAGGAGAGATGGATGGATGCAGGAGTGGAGAGACAGAGGGAGGGAAGGAGGGGAGGGGGAGAGAGGAGAGGAGAGATGGATGGATGCAGGAATGGAGAGATGGGGGAGGGAAGGAGGGGAGGGGGGAGAGGAGAGATGGATGGATGCAGGAGTGGAGAGACAGAGGGAGGGAAGGAGAGGAGGGGATAGAGGAGGGGAGAGATGGATGGATGCAGGAGTGTAGAGACGGAGGGAAGGAGGGGACAGGAGAGAGGAGGGGAGAGATGGATGGATGCAGGAGTGGAGAGACAGAGGGAGGGAAGGAGAGGAGGGGATAGAGGAGGCGAGAGATGGATGGATGCAGGAGTAGAGGGAGGAAGGAAAGGGAGGAATGAAGGAAGTGGGCAGAAAGGAAGGAAGGAAGGGAAGGGAAGGAGGGAAGAAAGAGAGGAGAGATGGATGGATGCAGGAGTGGAGGAAGGGAGGAAAAGAAGGAGAGGAGAGAGACAGAGGAGAGGAAAGATGCTGGATGCAGGAGTGGAGGGAGGGAGGAAGGAAGAGAGGGAAAGAGGAGAGGAGAGATGGATGGATGCAGGAGTGGAATGGAAGGAGGAAGGGAGCCTTGGCCCTGGCTTTCCTCTGACAGTTCATTCTGGACGACTCCCTGTGCACACCGTGACACCCTCCTCTCCCCTTAACACATGGAGCCACCATCTTGCTCTTGTTGCTTGGTGGCCCCCAGTAGAGAGAAGATTCCTTACAGATAGTGAAGCAAATTAGGTACAAAATAGACAAGAAATAAACTTTAACAAGAGATGAGCACCCAAGCCCCGAGATGCATTTCCTGAGTACCCTATCATTACCTGCAACAGGCCTGCAGGTCCCCATGGGAGGTCTGGGGTTGCGTGACCTGCTGTCACATGCTCCTACCAGCCCCTCACTGAGCAGGCAACACCTGTCACTCACACAGCCCAGCACTGTGCAGGGGCATGGTCTCTGTGGTCACAGTTACATCATATGAATTGACATGGAGCCGTTTCTTATTTCTTGCTAATTGAAAATTGCTGATTTTCCTTCTTCAAATGGCTCTTCATGTCAATGGCCAACTGTGGAGTGCACTGTCTTTAACAAACCGCCCTCCACAGCTTTCTCTCAAATCTAGTTGACTGGTTCATCCCGTCACAATCACGGTAAATAGTGACTAAGATCTCCCCAAAGAATATTTCATTTCTTATTCCAAGGCTTGTGGCAAGGGACTTGGCAAAGGCTTGGTTTGGGCACCCTTGACCTCCTTGACTGAGGTGAGGGGCAGCAGGTGGCTAGAGGAGCACCCCTGCCCTTGGCTCCCCAGGACCCACCCTGGGTGTGGCTACGCCTTGACCTCTGCTTTGGCTTTGTCCTCCAGCAGAGATACTTGGAAACGTCCTCCAGACTCTCTGACTTAGATTTCAGCTTTGTGTTCCTCATCCTCCCAGGGTCAACACTTCATAGGCTGGGCATACCTAATCTCACCATGTACCAGATTTAACTGGACACTCAACTGAGTCCAGCCCTAGATCATATTTTGACTGAGGGAGCCATGTGCTCCCCACTGATGCCAAGATTGAGCCTTAAACCCTTAGGATGTATTTGATCAATGGGTATGCACCAGTCAGCTAAGCTGCGTAACAAACCATCCTGGAAAAAGCTAGCTTAAAACAAAGATTTCTTTGGCTCACAAGTCTATAGCACAGCTGGGAAATGTGTTTTCCATCTGGACAGGGCTCAGTTGATCACAGCTGGTCGTGCCAAGGGCAGGCAGCCCTGCCAGGTGTCCTGCACACACAGCCCCCACACACACACCTGTGGATCCACCTCCCAATACCAGTTCCATCTTCAGGGGCTTAGCTCTCTAGTGAATTCTGAGCTCCCCAAAATCATCCAGTCACATGCAGAGCACCCCCATGTAGACAATGGATGTGGCAGAGAGCGACCATGCTGTGTGCACAGATGTCGTGCAGGGCATGCTTGAGTTCATGGAGACTTCACGCGGCCACTAAGTGTGGGCCAAAAACAAAGGATTTTCAGATGGATGTGTGGTCCATTTTTATGTACGGATAATGCAAAGTGTGCGAGGTGCCCTCAGAGTTGGGCTGCAAGGCAACCGGATCAGCTGCTAAGACATATGAGTGTAGGACTCACGGCAACGTCCCTGTGCACCGTGGCTTCAGTTCAGTCCCTCAGACTTCGCTATGTAAGTGGGAATTCTCAGGCTACTCTGGCTGGGTTGCCATGGTGACCAGAGAAGAGTACAAATACACAAGGAAGTGAAAAGAACACAGGTCCGTGTAACCACAGGCCATCATTGTGACTGTGACTATCCACCATAAACTGCAAGAAATGCTCTTGGTCCACATTTCCAGGACAGCTCAGACCCTGGCCTCTGCACCTGGCAGAGATGAGCAGAGGGTCACACTGCATTCCATCACTCAGCTCATGCATTCCACCTACCATTACTAAGCACCTACTATGCCACAGCACTGTTAGAAGTACCAGGGACCAGGTCATCTGGAAATAGCACAAAGTTCCTTGATGTCCTCCCCTGTATGGGCACGATGGTCCTAGTAGCCTCCTCTAAAGAGGTGGCAATTAAGGTTTGTTCCAAAGACTGAGAATCACAAAGCCCCACCTAGGCTGGGCCACGCAGCTGACTGACGATGGACTTTGATGCCCTGTTCCCTCCACCTGCCTTCCCCTTCCCCTCTGAGACCACTTGTAGGCACAGAGGCCCTTCTGGTTCCCATCCCTCCACCCTGGAAATGAGGCTGATCCATCTGGTTACAATCTGGTGATTTAGGCCAACAGAGTTTCCTTAAAAGTCATCACAACATTAACCAGAGTGTGCACAACATCCCTCCCCCATCCCGACCACAGATCCAAGGGTCACAGGGAGGAACACAAGGGATGGTCTCCTCTCTGCTGTTGAGCTGATGGCACCCGTGTCGTGAGCTTTTCATGATCCCTCCACAATGGTCAGAATCACCTGTTGGTCTTTGATGCCTGTAGAAGCTGCGACTCTGTTCCTCCCAGTCCGAGACTCCGCTTGCCTAGGGGCTGCAGGTGTAAGCAGTGTCCCGGGTGGGAAAGGAAAGAGGGGCAGCCAAGCTGGGGACAACCCCAACTAAACTGAACTCATCTATCTGACGAGAGAATAGGGAAAACTTTTAGGTCAATTGAGCATGATTCAAATATTTCCCACTCATTAGCAATAATTTAGAATGCATTTCCTCTTCTCACCCCAAACTTGAAGTCTCATTTTAATAGCTCTGTGATTTTGGACCAGATCATTAAAATTAATGACGTCCCGAATGTTCTAGTGTGCCTGGTAGAGTCTGATCAGTGCGTCTTCCCTTTATAGATCATCAGTAATAGAACACTTTAACAGCCCTAATAAAGGACACTCACTCTCTCTCTGTTAATGAGTAATTTCCATATCCAGATATGGAACCCCCCAAAGAAAGAGGAAGCCTATTTCATTAGGCATGTCAATGCCAGACCCTAAATAATTCAGTCCCCAGATTAAAATACTGATGCTCTCGATGTCCTAATGGGAGATAATGAAATGTCCCCAAATGCTGCCGTCTTAAAATTAACATCCTTTGAAATTCTGTAATCAATCAGTGGCAGTGACAGGAGCCAGGTCTAATCCTTTATTGATTTCTGCAGCCGAGGAGGGGAAAATGGAGCCTTGCTTAGTCCTGTCCTCTGGCTGGCAGGTTGCCGGCCAGCTCTGTCATTCCTTCAGTCTTTATCCTGGGGACTGAAAACACCAGCTGCTTAGTCCCTGGCTTATGAGTGACAGGTAGCTCTTCTCAGCCTCCAATGCCTAGTGCCGAGTTAGCACTTGATGGGTAGAATAGGATTAGTTTTTTCCTGGGCACCCATTTGAAGGTGTGGTTCACTACAGGGTGGGAGTGTAGATTGAATCAGCTATTGGCTCAGATTCAGGGTGGCTTTTTCACTGGAAAAACAAACCACCCTTCCCCTCAGGCACCCTCTGTCTCATCACTTTGTTTTATTTTCCACAGAAGTTATCACCATCTAAAATAGTCTTGGTTACTTGGGGGAGGCTTTACATCCTTTGGGCTCCATCCTCTGTCCTCTCGCAAGCTAATCTCATCCGTCTTATCCACCAACAGAGGCTTCAGGAGGGCAGACTGTTTATTTATGGCTATATCTGTAGTGCCTGAAAGAATGTCTAGTATAAAAGGAATCATGGAGGGATGGATGGATGAGTGGGTGAATAGATGAGTAGATGAATGGCTGGATGAGTAGATGGATGGATGAGAGGACAGACGAGTGGATGGATGGATGGTTGAGTGGATGAATGGATTGGTGGATGGATGAGTGGATAAATGGATAAGGAGATGGATGGATGAAAGTGTGGATGGATGGATGAATGAATGAATAGATGGATGAATGGTTGAGTGGATGAACAGATGGATAGGTGGATGAGTGAATGGATGGACGGATGGACGGATGGGTATTCAAGTGGATGAATGGATGGGTGGATGGGTGAGTGGATATATGGATAAGAAGATGGATAGATGAAAGGATGGATAAGTGGATGTATGAGTGGATGAATGAGAGGATGGACGAGTAGATGAATGATGAACAGATGAGTGAACAGATGATGGATGAGTGAATGGATGGATGAATGAACAATGGATGAGAAGATGGGTAGATGGGTAGATGGATGAGTGGATAGATGGATGAACAGATGATGGATAAGTGGTTGGATGGATGGATGAGTGGAAAGATGAATGGATGGACAGATGTGCCTGGATAGGTGGCTTGATAGACAGATAGTGGATAGACGGATGGTGGATAGAGGGACGAGTGACATTTCTTGCTGTATTTTCAGCACAAACAATAATGCCCAGCATTTATCTGCTGACTAAATAAACGAACCAACTTAAAGTTCCAACAAGGCTGAGAACTCCCTATTTCCTTGGGCTTTCTGCTCCCCCCGCTCTGGCCAAATCTTCCTTCACAGCATTCCCGTGACCTGCTGTTCCACGGATCTGCATCTAGGATCTCAGGTCCTGTGCGTGCTCTCTGGCCCCACTGGCAGACAGCTGCTCCTGGGGCAAAGCTGCAATTCCTCAGCTTCTCCTCTGAGGGTCACTTGTCCTGGACACACAGTAGGTTGTCAGCTTACCCTGCAGGTCACACTTCTGGAAAGGAGTAATAGAAGAGGACCTCGAATCATTCAACAAACCGCCTGTGGAATCCAGGTGCCGCACACAGGTGCTACACAACTCCTGTTGGCTGAAAGTCAAAGGAAACACAGAAAAGGGGAAACCACAAAAAGTGTCCTCACGAAGATTAAAACCGCCTGGTGATAAAACAGCCTCATGTATCAGAGTCAGAGTCGAGAAGAAATAAGAAAATTCAGCAAGTAAATTGGAATCAGGTCGGAAGGACTAGGGTGGAATCCAGATAAAATACCAGTGCCCAGGAAGAAAATTGAAAGATAGCGGTGAGCCTCAGGGATGCTGATTGCACATCCCCGAGGAAACAGGCTCCGAGCTTCCCAGCCTTCCCATTAGGGAGACCCACAGGATTTGTGGTCGAGAGCACGCCTTTGGCAGGGCTCAGGGCAAGGAAACTCTCACAGAAAGGGGCCAGGAGAAAAGCCTAGAAGCCCCAGGACACACATTCAAGTGGCAGTTTGTACACAGTCTTCCGAAGGGCGACAGCTCGGCTTCCAGAAACCCTCTCTCTGAGGTCCAAACAGTCCCAGCCATACATGAAAGAGGATAGTATGTCCCCAGGACCCTTGGCCCAATGTGGTGTGGACAGCAACACCCACTGCCTTGTCCCTAGCATGATGCAGAGACCCCCTCTCTGCACACCTACTTAGCTTCAGTCATTCCCAGAATCCAGGCAGCTAGCTGCGTCCTGGGGTCATTTGCTTGAGCAGAAAATCAACATTTGCTCTTCTTTGCCTAAATGTGGCTATGCGCCCAGGCTTGTTCCTGACACCCTCCCTGGTTGGGCTACACCTCCCTACCCTGTGCTCCCACCCAGGCTACTGACCCCCACTGAGACCTGCAGGCTCCATGCCCCTCTCAAACCTCAGAGTTGTACCCAAGCGCCTCCACCCATGGTCACCTGGGCAGCTGTTGTGAAGTTCCACAGGCCAAGGCAGAGCCATCCAGTTCCCATCGCCAGGTGGTTCCTTCCCCATCTCCCTCCCTGTACTCCGCAGCTCCAGCAAAACTCCCGGGAGCCTCCTGGGTAGGTCTCCCTGATACCCTGTCACCCCCTATGTGACGAGGCCTTCAAAGTGCATCTGGACCTTACTACTACTCCCTAAATGCACAGCTTCACCCTGGACCCCCAGCCCCAGGAGGACTCTGGCCATCACACCTAACCCACAGACAGTAGCTGGGTCTTGCTAGCCAGGGAACCAGCTAGGAGAACACAGGAGCCCCTGTCACAGCAGCAGGGAGACCAGCCCCCAGCGTGTCCCTTGGTGACCACAAAGATTATCTGCTTGGCCCAACTTCTACCAGGTTCCTGAGACTTCTTCTAGGCCCACCTGTGCACTTCCTGTAAAACCACTTTCCTAGAACCTTCAAAGAACCTGCTAAGTATAAACATACTAAACAGTCAGAACTACCCCCATCCGGTCATTCTGATGTTCTCTGGGTGGAACCATCCCCCTTCACCCTCCCTCAGACGGTATCTGGTCATGTCACCCTGGCCTTTCCCCAGCTAGAGTCCTGTTAGGTGGCTTCAGGCAGGACATCCTCACCCCTGGTGCCTCCTGTTAGCAAGTTTCCACCCCCGCCCCTCGCCCTGCTCCTGTGCTGTGTGTGGGATCCAGCCCAGTCTCTCCCTGCTCCGAGGTCCTACTGCTGGGGTCCCTGACCCACTGTGGTGGTCCTGAATAAAGCCTTCCCTACACACTCTCACTAGTGTCACTGGGTAATTTTTTCTTTGTCAGTGATGAGAGCCATTAGGAAAAACAAAGTGGGAAAAAAATGGGAGTGAAGGTGAGAGCAGGGGAAGGTAGGAGACCACAGGCCTCAAGAAGACCAGGAAGAGTCCCCAGGGGAGGGGAGGGGGGCCAGGGCAGGGCATATGCCAGTCACCTGGCAGGCCCTTTGGGGAGGACTTGGCCTTTTCTCTGATGGCGATGGAAGGGAAGCCCCTAGAGGGGCTATTGAGAGAGCTGTGGTCTCATCTGGCCACTTTGCTAAAACCAGGCCCCTCAGACAGAAGAGCAAAATAAAGAGACCAGGTAGGAAGCTGCAGCCTGGATTGGGTGTCCCAGAAAGTGGGAAGCGGGTAGGCTTGGGGCTTCCAGAGTTGCTCTCAGTCACCCTTATAAGTAGGTCAGCTCATCTTACCTGTGGACTGAACCATGGCTTCCCACTGTCCTGGACTCCCATACTCCTTGGGGTGGCCCCTGCCTCTCTCCAACCCCACTCGTCTCTGTCTTTCCCCTCATTCATCACGCCAGGGTCCCTGTGAAATCCCTGGGGCTCCTCTAGCACCCTGAGGTCAGCCTTAGCCCAGGCCCTGTGCACTGCTGCCCCCTCTGCCTAGACACCCGATCCCAGCCCCACCTTCTCTGGCTGATTCTTTCCTGATAGGCAGGTCTGGCTTTGCTCACCCCCAGCCCCCATGAAGGGGCTCACCTGCACCGTCCCTTGCTCCATCGCCTTCAGAATATCTGGCACTGCCGGACATTTTTCTTATTGACTCTTTGTCTAGATATTCATTTTCTGCACCACCCCCCGCCCCAGTGCAAACCAAAGCTACGTGGGGCACAGATGTTCTCTGGTGGGTTTGCCCATTTCTCCCCCAGCATCTGGAACGGGACCTTGGTACTGAACAGGTGCTTGTAAATGTTTGTTAAATTCACACGCGTGAAAATGAACAAGTGGCCGGCTCTCCAGAGAACACCGCCAGCTCCAAGGGACTGCTGAGGCCTATTTTAGTTTCCACTTGTCAATGTGCTGCTTTCTGAGCAGCAGAAGAGTCCAGATGGCAGGTAGAGTAAAAACCAATAACTTCCTGCCGGTCAGAAATGAGGAGCTCAGCTGCGCGGCCAGGCACGTGTGGGGAGGGCGTCCTGAGAGGTGCCAACATCAAAATAAATTACCCAGGGAAATGCAAGCCTGGCTGCCCATGTGGCCAGAGGGAACTGGTGAGGGGGGGACTCTCATGAGCCTCCTCACCTGGCACCTGTTCCCCCACCCCGTGGGATCACGCACGCCCCCCCCCCCGCCCCCTCATGGCTGCTCCCAAAAGCTGTCAGAGAAAAACGATGTCGGCCACAAAAGAGCAACTTCATTCGTCCTGCATGGCTGTGGGAGCCTCACTTGTATGTCTCTGTCCAGGGGCCACCTTGGAAGGCTTCCAAGACAAAGGGTCCCAGGGAAGGAGCACTGGGCTTGAGCTTTGTCATAGCTGCAAAAAAAAACAGCCCCAAATAAGCAAAACCAGACAGGGGCCTTGGTGGCCGCAGGAGCAGAGGTGATGAGGCTCTGGGTGTGCCTTCACTGGCTCCCTCACGGGGCTGGGGGTTTCCTGACTCCAGAAGCCCTGATGAAATGCCCAGACTGGGGGCTTAAACAACAGACAACAATTCTCGCACGATCTGGAAACTGGAAGTGCAAGTCAAGGTGACATCAGGGCTGGAGTCTGGTGAGGCCTCTGCCCTGGGTTTGCAGATGGCTGTTTTCCCCTGTGTCCCCACATGGCAGAAGAGTCTTCTCCTCTTCTGATAAGGGCCCCAACCCTATCAGATAAGGGCCCCACCCTAATGACCTCATTTAACCGTAATTGTCTTCCTAGAGGCCCTATCTCCAAATACAGTCCTGTTAGGGGTCAGGGCTAATGACACTACCGAGAAGCGTTGCAAGGCCTGATTTTTACGGCCCCCTCATCAATCACAGTGTGTCTCAAATGTAGCTCTCAAGCTGCGTGCGTGGACACAGGGGATGTGTGCACATAGGGTGTTTCTGCTGCGTGCGTGGACACAGGGGACGTGTGCACATAGGGTGTTTCTGCTGGGACTTCCTTTGACATGAAAAGTCAAGTTCTAAGCTGGGAGCTACTGGCTGCTAGTTTTGCTCTCTCTCCTTTGAGAGTGGGGTTGATAAACGCTGCCTAGTGTTTGTGAGATGTCAAACAGAGCTTTCCACTGTCACCAGCTCACCCATTGACCCTCCTATCAAAGTGTGGGATGGGGGGCGGGCACTGCGTTCTGACTCGCAAAGACGGCACGTGACCTGTGGGAGCTGGGACATCTGACTCCCATGAACGGGGCTTGCTCTATAAAACCCACTTTCCTAGAACCTTCAAACACCCCCAAGGTACCCATCGCCTACCTTGGGGGTTCCCAGACACCTCAGGGTTCTCAGCAGTGGCACCACTGCCCCCTGGACAGGCTCCTCATCCCTTGTGGGGCTGTCCTGTGCATTGTCAGGGCTTAACAGCATCCCCCATCTCTACTCACCTTCTAATGGTGGTGACAACACAAATGTTCCCAGACATGGCTGAGTTCTGCCTGGGGGGAGTTCCTGCCACGAGGACCAACCGCTACCCTACCCATTACCTCATTAGACCACGGCGCTTTCCCTCCCTCTTCATGAGAATAGACCTGTGCTGAGATACGAGGAACTGCGCTCAGGGAAGCAGCCTTGATTTCCACAGGCTGGCTTCTCTGAACTTGAAAATGATCTTGGCATGAAGGAAAAGGTGGGTAGGGAGAAAGGGTGGACTGGGAAAAGAAATTCAATGGTGAAAACTTCAGACATGGTTCTAGGAACTTTGTCCCCTTCCAGGGCCTCAGAGGCAGCCTAGAGCCACAGGCTGGGTGGGGCCGAGCCACAACAGAACTCAGGCTCTGGACACCAGCTCCTGACTTCTCGGCTGGTGCTGTGGCAGCCCCTTCTGCAGGATGGAAGCTTCTAGCAGGAGGATCCAAGCAGTGTCCAGGCCCCATGTTCCATTTTCTGGAAAGTCCGGAAGCCCAGCAACGGCCTCCCAGCATGAGAAAGCAAATGTCACACATGGGTGTGAGTGTGAGAGCTCTCCACGCAGACATCAGCTGTGATCACTGGCCACGTGCCACACTCGTGACAGCCACACCCTGCTCTAGAGGCCGGTCACAGAGACAAAGAACGTGCGGTCCAGTATGGGGACACGTGCACACCTAAAGTTGTCTTTTATAGTGTGAGTGGGTGACGGGAAGCACACGGGGTGTGCCGGGGCCTTGAAGAGCAGCGCTCTGCAGCAGTCCCCACCACTCTCAAACTGCGTCCTCAGGGCAGACCATTCTAATTGCCCCTCAGGCTATCCCGACTCCCCTGCTGCTGCTGAGAAGCAGAAGAAATTCTCCTGCTTCAATTGTCCTGACAGTCACAACGTTGCAGATGTGGCCAGTGGGCATCCAATCTCTGGCAACCACCAGAGAATGAAATCCCATGCCCAGTCATGTGCGTGCACGTGGGTGGGTGTCCCTGCAAAGGGTTTCTGCCAGGCTGTAAAAGCAGCCAGAAGAGGAGAGGGCCGGCTGCTGACGGCACTCCCAGATGCCGCAGGTCTCGGGAAAGGGCTGGAGGGGTCGTCTGACCCAGCCCTGCTGCAGTCCTGACCTGGACGTATGGGGCTGTGCCCACACCCCTTCCCCAGACTCTGCACCAGCCTGTGCCCCATGCCCTAGGTACTGTGCACTGCCAGGCAGTGCCCCCATCTCTAGCTTCTCAGCTCTCGCTTTCAGAGATGGCCCATTTACCTGTGTCCCCGAGTACTTTCTTTTACCCTCTCCCACCTAAACTCCCAGCTCTGTGAGATGAGAGATCCTCCCCATAACTCAGCACCCATCACGGGGTGTGTGGAACTCAAACACCGATAACTTAGCAAGGGAGTGAGTGGATGAGTGAAGGAAGGAAGGGGACAGTACTCTCTCCTCTCTCTGAGCTTGCAAGTCAGTCTCTCAGTCAAATGAACAGATTCCCAAAATAAGAGGCATCGTCACAGGGCCCTGTGGTCAAGAGGAGGACACAGGGAGGACGGGCAGGCTGCGGTCCAGGGTCAGTGTCAGACGGCAGCCCCCAGCAGGAGCACGTGGAGGCTGGAGGAGTCGGCTGCAGTGGGGACAGGGTGGGAGAGAGTCCAGCCAGGAGGACACACTCAGGGCCCTTGACCATCTGAAGAGAGACAGGGCTAGGCAGAGACGCTGAGCAGGGAAGGAGCTGAGCATGCTCCTGCAGGGCCGGGAATGCTGAAGAGCTGAGTCACGGACCCAGCATACCCACAGAAATATGCTCATGCCCATAATCCCAGCACTTTCGGAGACTGAGGCAGTAGGATCACTAGAGGCCAGGAGTATGAGACCAGCCTGGGTTACTTAGCAAGACCACGTTCCTACAGTCTAGCCAGGCGTGGTGGCACATGCCTATAGTCCTAGCTAAAAACATTTGAAAAACACATCAGTTACCTCCTGCTGGATAACAGAATACCCCCATATTTGGCCATTTAGAGCAACAACCATTTCTTAAACTTGACTCTGCAGATTAATTTAGACCAGGTCTGGACAGGTGGCCCTGACTTTTCCCAGTCCTTCAAGTATCTGCAGGCTGTCGGCTAGGGGGATGGGATGACAGGCTGTTTGTTTCACGTGCTCCTGCAGGCTGCTCTGGGCTTGGGAAGGCAGAGCCCCATGAGGGAGAGCAGAAAGACACAAGCCCCCTGAGGCCTGGGCTCGGAAGTGGTGCGCCCTTATTTCCTCCATTTTCTATTGGCCAAAGCAAGTTTCGAGACCAGCCCAGGCACAAAGATTCCCCCTGCTGATGGGGAGAAGTGTGAAGTCACATCACAAAGGTCCTGGACACTGGGAGGTCATTAAGTAGGGCTGTCAATGCTACCCAGAGTGGTACAGGACCCTAACTCGACTTTCCATGATCAGGGTACCATGGACCACTCAGGGCGGATGAAGCCCACTTTGAGAAGTTGCAGTGAAAACCAAGACCCAAGAGTGAGGCTTCGACCAGTACAGGAGGCCATCTGTGCTTCACCAAGTCATCTATCTGCACCTTCTGCCCTAAGGCCCTCCATGGCGCCATGGTCATTGCCCTTTGATGACTGCTTGAGACCTTCTCTTCTTTCAACATCCATTTGAAGACCCCTCTACTTGGCTCTGAACAGTTAGAGGGTCATCCACCTAAAAATTGTCATGAGAAAAATGCACCTTTTATAACACCAAGGTCATTATTTTTACTTTTGATCTTAAAAGCCAGAAGTGGCCCTGTAGAATCCCTTAATCCCTTACCCAATTATCTTCCTTTTCAAGGAAGGCCTTGAGAGGGGAACTGACCACCCAAGGTCAAGGTCAAACAGCTATCTCCACCTGGACCTCTGTCTCACCAGCCACGGCTCTGTCCCTATGCTCCTGGGCTGAGGAAGAACGCTGCTATCTATTTGACATCATGGCTGTGGGTGCCCTGCTGCCCCCCTACTCAGTGCCCTGGGATGCTCTTCAACGTGAGCTGTCTGCAAGCTGTTCACTCTTTCTTCCTGCACCAGACCCTGTCATTCTGCTGATCTGATGCTCAAAACCACAGGCCCTACTGGTCTGACTGACAGGCGGGAGGTAGCCCTAAGCAATGCAGGCTGTCAGGGTCATGGCCCACAAGGCCGTCAGCCAGGCAGTGGGAGGTCAGGCTGAAGCCCCACAACCTTCTGTCTCTACAGCCAACTCTCATCCAGGGTTAGTTTAGGAGACTGTGGGTCTTGCTGTGAAGCCATCCACAAGTCCCTGCTTCCTGGTGTCTATGCTTCTGAGCAGTTCCTCAGTACCTGGGCATCTTTGATGCTGAACAGTGCCCATAGCTTCCTGGATGCTGAGGGATCTGCAATGCTGAGCCATAGCCCAACATCCTGAGTGTCTGTGACACTGAGCAGTGCCCACAGCTTCCTGGATGCTGAGGGATCTGCAACGCTGAGCCATAGCCCAACATCCTGAGTGTCTGTGACACTGAGCAGTGCCCACAGCTTCCTGGATGCTGAGGGATCCGCAATGCTGAGCCATAGCCCAACATCCTGGGCGTCCGTGATGCTGAGCTGTACCCAAAGTGATGGGCATTTATGACGCTGAGTAGCACTCCCGGCATCCTGGGTGTTTGGGACACTGAGTGGTACTCCTGGTATCCCAGGTGTTTATGATGCTAAGTAGTGTCCTGGCATCCTGGGTGTTATGACACTGAGTGGTACTCCCAGCATCCTGGGTGTTTATGACACTGAGTGGTACCCTGGCATCCTGGGTATTTATTACACTGAGTGCCCTGTCATCCTGGGTGTTTATGATGCTCAGTGGTGCCCTGGTATCCTTGCATCTCTGATATGAGCACTACTGTGGCATCCCAGGCATCATGCTGCTTAGTGGTGCCCCGACTTCCCAGCATCCAGGATACTTATGACATTGCCACTAACGCAGAGTTATGCATCTGCCTCCTCACTGGCCTGCGAGCTCACTGCACAGAGAAACCCTGTGGGCCTGCCCTGCGTCACCGTGCCCAGCACCGTGCCTGCCCCTTGCTGAGTATGCCTCAGAGGCACAGAGTGAACAGATACATGGGACCCATCGGACACACTGTGAAGCCTGTGTCTTCAGAGTATATATTTATGTTCAACTCTTCCATTGTGGTTGGACATATGACAATACAGAATAGAGCTCCAGGTCTGGCTCCAGATCTAAAGCAATCAGAGGGCTTTAGAAGATCATCTCTCAGACACTGCCCCAAACATACAGAATCAGATCTGCAGGTACTGACCCTGGGTTGTGGTTTGGGAACTCTCCTCAGGGAGATGGTCTCCAGCAGGGTCCCAGATCAGCTCTTGGGAAACCCGAGGACAGTGTTGAGTGTGTCCTGCACCCAGGGGGCAGCTCAGCTCCAGCCACCACTCAAGCAAATGGTGCCTGGGCTGGTGGAAGTGAAACCAGCCTTTCCTGGGCACTGGATCGCAGCCCTGGCCCCACTGCCCCAAGGTGGGTGTTGACAGTCCTGCTGTGGGCGCCTCCCACTGCTCAGGCCTGGTCTCTCCATCTGGCATGTCCAAGAGCAAGAGCAATTGGACCACTGGTGTGATAGTCTCTACTGCCCCAGCTGATAGACACAGCCTCACAGACCACTGGTGTCACAGTCTCTACTGCCCCAGCCAATAGACACAGCCTCCTGCATCACTGGCATCACAGTCTCTACTGCCCCTGACTGATAGACACAGCCTCCTAGACCACTGGCATCACAATCTCTACTGCCCCAGCTGATAGGCACAGCCTCCCAGACCACTGGCGTCACAGTCTCTACTGCCCCGGCTGATAGACACAGACCACTGACGTCACAGTCTCTACTGCCCCGGCTGATAGACACAGACCACTGGCGTCACAGTCTCTACTGCCCCGGCTGATAGACACAGACCACTGGCATCACAGTCTCTACCGTCCGGCTGATAGACACAGACCACTGATGTCACAGTCTCTACCATCCGGCTGATAGACACAGCCTCCTAGACCACTGGCATCACAATCTCTACTGCCCCAGCTGATAGACACAGCCTCCTAGACCACTGATGTCACAGTCTCTACCGTCCGGCTGATAGACACAGCCTCTCTTCAAGCACAGCTAACTGTGAAATCACATCTCTGCTGCTGAAAGAATTGTCTCTTTGTGGCTTGGCCACAGGCCGTCAGGAGTTCAAGCCAGCTGAGAGTGTGGGCTTTGGAGTCAAATGAGCTGAGATCAAGTCTGTGCCCTGCCACTCACCAGCTGTGTGACCTTGGTTTCCCTCTGTGAGATGGACCTAACCCTCATGTCTGCTGCTGGCTGTCAGGGTGGGATGCAACCAACCACATCAGGTGTCTCGCTGAGCACTTGCAGAGGCACACCCTGGGCAGGCTGTGGGCACTGCACACGGGAAAGCATGCCTCATAGCTAGGAGCCAGCACAGACACATTGTCACCAGGCAGCCTTGGAGGCCCTGGCCAGGCTCAAAGCCACCACGAGAAGGAAACAGTTCCGATTCTGCTCAATTGCATGGCCCGTCCAGGTTGTCAGATGGAGGCCCCGTGTGCTTCACCCCGATGGCTCTGTTTGTGCCACTTCTCTTCCCTCCGCTGCCTTGTCCTGCAGCCCTGCAGCCCCCTCCTTGGTGACCACTCCCCGGGGGAATTACAGGCTTTCCTTTTGTTCTTTTCCTCCCATGTCTCTGCCTCACTGTCTGATTCCCTTCAGCATGAAGGCAGCGCATCGAGCTGCCAGATAAAAATCTCCCTCTGCCTGCCAGCCTGGCCCCAAACGTCACCCTCCCACCTGGTCCGCCTTCCTTCAAAGCCACCAGCACTGTTGCTGTGCGGGTGATCCCAGCTCCAAAGATGGACCTGGGCAGAGCAACACAGGAAGGGGGCAGTGGGCCAGGTGCAGGGCCTGACATTTCTGCAGCTCAGAAATGCATTTCTGACAACCTGGCACCAGCCGCAGGTGGGCAGGGGCCACCCTCCAGGGGCTGCTGGGAGGCGTGGGAATTTCTTGGGTCACAAGCACTAGGGGGCTATGTGCTAGGAGCTCATGCCTATAATTGGAAGGCCAAGGCAGATAGAGTTTGAGACCAGCCTGAGTAAAAAAGCAAGACCCCTTCTCTTCCAAAAAGTAGAAATACTAGCTGGATATGGTGGTGCATACCCGTAGTCTCAGCTACTCAGGAAGCTAAGACAAGAGGATCACCTGAGTGCGAGTTGGAGGTTGCTGTGACCTGTGACACCACGGCACTCTACCCAGGGCACCAGAGTGAGACTCTGTCTCAAAAAAAAGCAGCCAGGAAGTACAGCTGGTGCGTCCTGCCCCCTACAGACGCCAGCAAAAGCAGTGTCCATGGCTGCCCCTCAGCCTGGGCAGACTCATGGTCACTGAGTCCTGCAGCCACTGGTGATCCCTTCCTTCCCACGTCCCATGTGCCCGTGTGCTGGGGATGGAGACTTGGGACTCCAGAGAGCTCCTCAGTCCTCACCGAGGTCTGCCCTGCACGGGCACACGGGCATACAGGCACGTTGCACACCTTGCTCTCCGGAGGCCTCCCTAGGCTGTGCACCGCGGACCGTACTGCAGCAATCCAGCCCTCGCCTTGTGGATGGAATTTGCAGCACGACCGAGACCCAGAAGAATCTAAACAACCTTGTGCGTCTTCTCTCCCCCTTCATCTTCCTCATCTTGCTGTTGCTCGTATTTTTGTTTTGTTTTGTTTTTGCTGCTCTCTCCTCTCACATATTTCCCCAAAATGTCAAACACCACGTAGGAAATCTGGAAAGCAGGTCCTCATCCAGCAGCTCCCCACGTGTGGTTGTGGCCTTGGCTCCCCAGTTTTGTCCTTCCTCGTGGCTGACGTGCTCCCAACACCTGTCCCCTCCCCCTCCTCACACACCTAACTTCACAGCACCAAGGTCTGGCACGTGTCGCCAAAAGAAGAGAACCAGTTGGGGACTTCTCACTCAAGCTCTTCTTTGGTTTAACAGTTATTTTTCTCATTACGTAAGCAATAATTGGGTATCACATGAAGTTTTACAATGCAAAAACTGTAGACTGTGGAATGGAAAGCAAATCTTAACTATTATCCCCCATTAACAGTTTAATCTACTTCCACTTTATACTTTTGCTATAAGTAGCTTTGTTGTAACTTACTAGAAACTTTAACAGTGGTGGGATCCTATGACCTGTTTCTCTTAGTGTTACACGCCCGCCCTCTCTGTCACCCCCAGCACTTTATTTCAAGTAATTTCATAACATTCCGTGCAGTGGGACTCTACACTCTGCAGCGTCGGCCCAGGTTCAGTTAAGGAAACAAGCCACTCCAGGGCTCCCACAGGAAGATGTCAGGGCAGAGGAATCGGGCTGAAACAGCTGGGAGGGGCTGGCAGGGACACCACTGCCCCTCCTGGCTGCCCGCAGCGGGGAAGTGGGTGGTTTGGAGGCTTTCTCAGAATCCCCAGAGACCTCACACGTGCCTTCGGGGAGCATGAGTTGCTGAGGACGCTGCCTTCTGCATCCCCCATGGGTGACTCTCCTGATACACTAACCAGGACACTACAGGGAGGGGCTCCTGGGGGGCGCTCCAGGCCCGTGCAGAGGAGCAGTGAGACAGGATGGTGGCGAGTGGTGCCCAGTTGACCACAGAGCCCCTGCACTGCCCACCCTCCCCTGCTGGACGTGCAGGGCACTTCCTAATTTTCACTGAATTTCCCTCTTAGCCCCATACTGGTAGCTATGTTTCTCTGGGGAGGGGACTCCTGGTCTCCTTGGTAGCTTCTGTCACTGGAAAAGTTGGACTGCTTGCTCAGGGGTAAGGCCTGCAAGCCTCCTGACCACAGAAGAGCCCCCGCTTCCCCTGCTCTCAGGAAACCAGCATTCACGTCTCTGGGGTAGGTACACTCTGAGCAAGAGCTTGGGAAGTGCTCACTCCAGCAGCACATATACTAAAGAGCTCGGGAAGTAGCTGTCCAAGAACCCACATGTGGGAGCTGCCCCTGCCATTCTTGTTTCCCAGTCCACAGCAAGACACCCGACGTCCTCACTGGGGCAATGTGGGCAGCCAGCCGCCCCTTTCAGTGACACTGTCCCCTGGAACCATCAGTGCCTTGGGCTGGGAATGTTCTGGGGCCCCATCGGTAGAGCAAACCCACATCATGGTCTCTGCCCTGCGCTGAACACAGCAGCCCACAGAGGGCGTGTGAGGGCTCATGCCAATGTGGAAGCTTCCTGTGAAGAGCAGCATTTGGAGGAGAGAAGGATGAAGGCCACGAGTGCTGGGCAGCTCTGCAGGGCAGGCAGCTCCCTGTCCCCACCACAGGGTGCCCAGCACACAGCCCAGTCTGACTGAGCAGTTAGCAGTCAGCAAGGGCTGGAGACCTCCACACATGTCTTGCTTTCCTCTGAGAATGAATCAAAACCCAGAGCCCCAGGCTCCATGGGAACCACCTGGCCCACTGCCCGCCTTACCTCCTGCCCTCTCTTTGGGATCCACAGACTCTGGACTCACAGCTGCTGCCTCACATGACCCTCATCCACTGGTCATTGTCCTCCCTGACGCTGTCTACAGGTCTCCTGCAAGGTGCCCCCTCTGAGGGCTGCCCCACCCGTCTGCAGCAGCCCAGCCCCCTCGCCCTGTCCCTGGGTCTCCCTCATCCATACATCAGGTCATCCTGCTCTTCTGTTTTCTGTCTCTACCTAGACCTTGAGGTCAGGAGAGCTCATGTCCTGCCTGGTCAGTTTACTGTTGTACTCCCGAGCTTTCACGTGGGGAATACTTTCAAAAAGAAAGAACGAATCTGTGTCTGCCCATCAGGCAGCAGGCAGCACGAGGCGTGTTATTCCATCCAAAGTATAGGCAGTAGAAGCACCACTTGGGGTGAGCCTGGTGGCCCCAGGTTGACAGGGTGACTTCTCCACTGGCCAGGGCAAATTGTGTCCTCCTCAAAATCCACCTTCAGACTTTGGCTCAAGTCCTGACTCTGAGCACCTCCCAAAGTGACTTCGCCTGGGAATGGACTTATCACAGATGTGATCTGTTAAGATGAGGTTGCCCTGGCCTAGGGGGGGACCTGCCCTTGTGTGACCCACATCAGAGAAGGGAAAAGTCCAGGCACAGACCCCACAGGCAGACACGCAGGTGAGCACCACAGCAGAGGTCAGAGCCAAGTGTCTACAGTTGAGGGCTGGCCAGGCCAGGAGCTGAGAGGGCGCCTGGAACAGAATCCCTCAGAGCCCCCGGAGGAAAGACCCCCCCATTGACACCTTCACACAGACTTCTGGCCTCCAGAACTGCCTAGTCCCCAGCACTCTGTAAGGTGGCCCCAGAATACTGAGAGAGTCCCCAAAACCAGAATGAGTCTGACTCCCACAGAAACAGCGGCTGCTGCATCTCTACTACAGGCCTGAGGTCAGCACTGGCCACATGGCCCTCACTCTATCAAGGAAGGTCAGGATCCCCAAGAGAAGCAGATAAGCACAGCCCCTTCACCTGCCCTACTCACTCCACAACTCGGCCCCATCACCAGCTCCCTAGCCCACTCCCCTCACCAGCTGCTCCCAAGACCCAGAGAGGGGGCACTGACAGCCCTGAGGCCGTCCCCAACATACGGCCCAGAGTAGGAGCGAGTAGAGAACCAGGCTTGGAGGAGGGGCTCACGGGGCCTAGCCTTGGACTTCTGCCAGGTCCTCAGCCATTTCCATCCATCCACATCGTCTCTTGTGTGGGGAGAGGGGCTGCCGCCCAGCCTCACACAAAAGCTGCTGACTCCGGTAACCTCACTGTTCCCTGCACAAACTGCTTACTCAGCACATGGCGGGCCGTTATCCCTGACACAGGCGGAGCAGCCACCCCGCACACACATCAGCTGTCAGCCTGGACATGTGTGACCGCCTGGTATGAGTGGAGCTTCCCTTCAGGCCCCAGCCCTACTCCCAAATCTCTTTGACCACATCTTTAAAGGTAGGGCCTGGCGATCCAAGAAGGTGGGGTGATAAGAAACGTGGCATTGAGCACCTCGAGGTGTGGACACAGCGAGGAGGGTCAGGCTGGAGGAGGCGGGGTGGGGGACTCCTTTCCGAGGGGGCTGTGTCAAATCCTGCCCAGAGTGAGGCCCTGGACGGGATGTCCGAGTGACACCAGCAAGGTCAGAGCCCCCAGTTGGATGCCTTCCCATCTCATGAGAACCAGTATCCTATATGAGTGAGGACTGCATCTCACCTGAGAAGCACTGCAGTGGCATCGGGCATGTCATGAGCATGCCCTGGGACAGCACCAAAACCTCCCTGACCACAGATGATTAGCAGGAGCACCCCGTTCTCCTTGCCCTCCCTGTCCTCACCTTGGCAGGCCCAGGGCCCTCCCCTAATTCCACCGTCAGACCAGGAGCAACAAGACGGTAACAGTAACAGGATGGTAATGATGACATTTAATCCGTCGACAAATATCGAGGCCCTGATGAGCACCAGGCCTCTCTCAGCCAGGACAGCAGACACACCTCCTGTCCCCCTGCAGCTGACACTCCGTGAACAGAGGAACCAACACGGCAGCAGCCGGCTCTCCGGGGCGCTCTCTGTGTGCTGGCTACCGTCCGGACAGTGCTTTACTAGCTGGGCCCCGATTTTCAATACCACCTTAGGTGAGGGGCACAGTTGTCACTCGCGTTTTCCAAATGAGGAAAGGTTGAGATACTGGTCCCAGGTGACACTGGGGACAGCTGGGAGAGGAAAGCCTGGGGCTCAACTGATGTCTGAACTCATCAACTGGTCCCTTCTCATTCTCGTGGTCTCCACCCGAACTCCCTGGAAAGCTGCTTTGGGCTTGTTTATGGAGAAAACAGTGGCCCTCGCTCTAGCTGTGGCATCAGTGCCTAGGGCAGCAGCCCCTCCCAAGGGAAGGCCAGGCGGGGCCCATTGTCTCTGCACCTGAGGATCAAGGTTAAGGCCGGGCCCCCAGAACCGGGGAGGGCTGGCACTTGGGCTGCCGCAGAGATTCACACTCCGTAAGCATTTTACACCATCCCTCCAAGGAGCTTACACAGACACTTGCGTTGGTAAACCTGAAATCTCTAGAAAGCATCTAATTAATGCATCTTCCCAAGTAGCATGTTTTAGTAATTGCTGTTCAAGCAACAGAAAAGTTGAGGAAGCTTTTACTCCAAGTCCTGCAGAGACAGATAGAGACGCTCGCGGCCGCTCCTCCCCGGCACTGGTGCACTCTGCCTCAACCCATTGACATCCATTAACATTCTCCCAGCTATAAAAAAAACGCATCTTATTCTTGCACCCTCCATAGGCAGGAAGCCGGGCATTGAATTACGGAGCCTGAGTAATTGCCCACAGTCATTGTGACGGAGAATGGCCGAAACTGCAATGAGCCACAGGGCGTTGGAGAGCCAACTGTTTAGTGACAATAATTCTGCAGGGATAATTTCATTAATGGAAGTGGGAGAAGCACGTGAATACTGTGTGCGTGTGTGTGTGTGTGTGTGTGTGTGTATACAAATACCTGCGGACACACGTCTGGGGTTTAAAAACGGCCGCATGTAAATGGGTACGTATGTGTCTGCCTCTTTAATGAATGCCCTGGCGCTGAATGGTAAAGCGCCATTCAGAAGTGATTTGTGATAATCACACAGGGCAAAAATCCTTTAAGTGAAAGGAAATGGGAACAAGGGTGTTTCAAGCGTGGATGTAAAAAGCTGCTATTTGATTTGGGGCCACAAAGGATTCAAAAGACATCAAAGCATTGACAGAATGAATAGCTTTCACCAAAGGAGGAACTTCCCCACTCTGGAATTTTGTGCATGAAATGAATCGGGCACAATCTTTCGCCCCGAGAAGGTTATCAAGGGACAACGTCGGGCTCCAGGGACAGCAGGAGAACCCCAGGGCTGCTCTTCCTCCACTCCGCTCCCCAGCGGGTTAGACCCCCACATCTGGACCAAGCAGGCTTCTGTTTTGCAAAACGACCAGAGCCCTGTGCTTGGAAGGCGGTGGCTGCTCTGTGGTGCCACATCCAACACGCTGCAAGAGAAAACGTGACGGGTCGTTTATTTTAGGACTGAGGCTCGTCCACCTGGAGAGTCTGTCGCTCCCCTGCTCAGCTGTGTCCAGCTTCTCCAGGGCTCTGTCCTCCCCAGTCTGGAAACACACACAACAAAGCCTGGGAAATGACAGTGGCCTTTGCAGAGGGGGACTTCAGCCTTTCATCTGTGACCTGCCAGATTCTATGTTTGTCTGGGAGCCAGCGGCCGCCGGCCCACTCAGCAAGGACCCCTTTTCCCTGGCTACACAGGCTCTTACTTTGTGTTTTCTACTGAGGCAAATTCCACACAGCCAGCATAACGTGAACACTGAGCCATTCTCAAATGTGCTGCCCAGTGGTATTCAGGGTATTCACGCCCCTGTCGTGTGCCTGGACATTTCTCTGTGTGGTCCCAGAAGGAAGCCCCATGCCCACCTAGGAGCCCTCCACTCCCTCCTCTCCAGGCCCCGTGACGCAGACCTGCCTTCTGTCCCTGTGGCTTTACGGATTCCAATGGCTCCTGAAGGAAATCTAACCACACGCCATGTCTCCTATCTGACCTCTGTCTGCGAGAAGCTCTGAGCTTCGCCCGTGCTGTGACAGGCGTCCGCACCTCATTCTCTTGGTGGCTGGATGACATCCGTTGCATAGATAGACCTCTTCTGTTTACCCATTTGACTGTTCACAGGCACTCACGCTGCTTCTGCCTTTTGGCTGCTGTGACCACGGCGCTCAGGCCCTGCCCGAGTCCTGGGCTTCAGTCCGTCTCAGCACATCCCAGAAGTGGAGTTATGGGATTATGTGGTAATTCTGTGCTCGGCTTTGTAAGGAAGCTGAGGAGGCTCTGGGCCCCTGTCCTCCCCCGGGTTCAGTGGCCGTTCCTCTGTGCCCCTCCTCCCACGCTGCTTCTGGTATTTTCTGAATGTCCTTCCTACACATCCTCAGCAACATGCTAAATTCGGGGAACATCCTAGTTGCCACATCTGATTACAGGACGTCCCACGTGGACCTGCACCTGTTGGCCTCAGCTCGGGGTCCCTTGCTGGGATCTCAGGTTTGTGCAGCTCCAACATGTGGCTACAAGAAAGAAGGTGGAAAGATAACCCGTCTCCACTTAGTGCCGATGGGCTGGCCCCGGCTGGCCCCCCTGCACGGCCTGCTGGGCCCAGGTGTCTTCATTCTCCCCCCTTGCCAGGTCAGGACTGAGGGAGACACGGCTGAGTAAAAACCACATGCCTGCCGCCTAGACACTGAGGTCATCATGATGGTGTCCACAGGTCAGCGTTTCCCAAGCCCTTCTGTGCCCCGTCATTGTCCAGAAGTGCTGACTGAGCAATAGCCAAGCCTTGGCCCTGTTGGCGCACCACTTTTCTTAGGCTGGTCCTGGGTCCTGCTCCATCCCAAGATTCCTGCAGCCTCCTGCAGGGACCCTGGACCTTTTCCTGCTCCTCTCCAGGCTGAGGACAGATCTGGCCTCCCCAGCATTTTATTGGAAGGACTTCCTCTGATAAGGCAGAGCATGCGGCTGATGCTTTTGCCTTCCTGAGGATCCATGTCTGTAGGAAGGAGAAAGGAGGGTCTTTACTCTCTCCTCTCTGAGGCGGGACTGTGGCTGGTGTTGCCATGGTGCCTGCTCGGGTGTGACTGTGATATGGATTTGCCATCCCCGCCCCCATTCACCTGCGGAAAGTAAGGTTATTTCCCTCGAATTCGTACCAAGAACGTGGCCCTCCCCGGTGGCAATAAGGAAAGCAAAACTTGAGGAGGAAAGAATGAGAGATAATAAAAGCAGATTAGCAATTTGCAAATTATCCTAAGGAAAAATGTCCTATTAAGAAAAAAATGATGAGCACATGATATTGAGGGGGAAAAAAAAACCCCGTGGCTGGGGAGAAGAATGAATGTATCTCCCCGAAATTGCAGTATTGTCCTGTCCCAAACTAATAGGCTCTGTTCCCTGACAATACACCCAAGATATCGTTTATTAGGCCCATTATCCTGCAGACCCTGTTAGTCACATCTCAAACACTGCCACATTTATGAAAGACAGTAACAGTCATTTGCAAGATAATTACCATTTTAATCTCAAACCAGCCCGCAGGAGCAAATTGCTTTATAAGTAACCAGGTTTTCCCTGTGTCAGGAGAGAGAGCTGCACAGGCTCAGACACAACTCAGAGCATGCTCTGCGGTTGTCCGCTGAGCGCCGGGCAGCTGCCCCTCCACGGGCCAGGCGGGGCCGGGGGCGGCCTCCTGCTCTGCGCCCGAGGGTGGACACTCAGGACGTCTTGCTTCCATCTGTCGGCTCTGGCTCTCATTAACACAGAAGGGGGAGAGAGAGAGGATGAGAGGGAGACGCTCTCGTTGAGAGGAGGAGGAGATAGAGAAGGAAAGAAGAGAACTGGGAGGGACGGAAGGACACGGATAACACAATGGCCCTGCTCAGAAGCTGGTGGCCTGAGAACAGAAGCCGGGCACAGGGAAGGGGTATCTCCAGCAGCAATGAGGCACCTGGAGAAAGGTGAGGACGCTGGCATCAAAACCAGTTGACTCATCCCTAACTTCAGGGGCAAATGCAGGAGAGGCAAACACTTTCTGTCACACAGAGCAGAGGTACAGTCCATCACAGTGAGCCTCAGCTTGAGAGAGAAAAAGAGGATCCGGAACCGAGACAGACAGATGCCCCCGAGACGGGGGAGCTGATGGAAAGGGTGTGCTGAGCTCCGGGTACTCAGGAACAGAGGGGAACAGAGGGCAGCTTGGACAATCAGATTAAATCAGACTGCGTGGTGCAGAAGGCACTGGCAGTCAGGACACTCTGAGCAGCATGGGACCTCAGTGCATGTAAGGCATGACCACCATTAACAGGGCACCTGTCACCATGAGTGGTCACTGAGGGACGTATGGACAAAAGCTGGCAGCCCATCATCTCCCAAATGGGAGGTAACTGAACTCGTAAATCCAACCCCCCCCCTCAAGTGCTGTCATTGTCTCCAAAATCACCCCACAAGATAAGCCTCTCACTTTGGTCAGCTTCACCTAACAGGGACGTGGACAGGGAAGGGAGCAGTCCCTGGGCGGGTGGAGGAAGGGCTGCCAAGAGCCAGAGCAGATGGGCCAGGAAGGTGCATTGGAGGACACAGGGCATAGTGGCCACCCAGGGCACAGGGTGATTCTGGCCAAACCAGTCTCCGAGGAAAAGGTGAAAAGAGGGAAATGGAAAGAATAACGCACACGGGCCGGACAGCAGACCCAAGTAAAGGAACAGCGAGTCTAGACCCAACCCATCCGGCTCCAGCATCTTCTCCTGACGACGGGGGAGGCACAGGGACACAGAAAAAGGGAGTGTGGGTGACCTGATCCCCAACGCTGCCTCCAAACAATGCCTGGTTTCAGAATCTCTGTAGTTTTTAGTTTCATCCCTTTCTCCCAAACCCACAGTTACTCCAGAGTTCCCTGTTCCTGTTCCCAGGACAAGTCCTTCCCCTGGGGCAGCCTGGGCACCACCCCTCCCCCATGGGTCCCTTACCTCCCACCCACCTTTCCTTGGATGACCCTTCCCAGAGTGTTGGCCCCCTCCCGGGCCTTCTGCCTTCCCTCCTACCTAACAGACCCCCCCAAACCTTCCCACCTCCCGGAAGGCTGACTCCAGGGCGGTGGGTGGGGTCTGGCTTCCGTTTCTCTTCGGGTACCCTCTTGTCCTCTGGGTGTCCCTTATCATGTGGCCCCTCCAGCGGGATAACCTGGGCTCCTCCTGTGGCAGGTGGACTCCAAGAAAGCTTGAGCCAGGAGGCGGGTGGCCCCAACACAGCAGCAGCACTCTGCACCCCCACATTTCCCAACCGCTGCACATGCTGCAGCCCCCACATGCCACCCTGAAGGGACTCAAGCTGTCACACTGGGCGGGCGGGCACTGGGTGGTGGGGCCTCCTTGCAGGCCCTGTCACCCTTCCCAACTCTCAGGGGAGGTGTGATGGACTCGGCCTTTTACACTGCAGAGACGCAGCTCTGAAGAAGCAGGGCCTGGGACTTCCTCACTCTGTACCAACCAAGGCACCCAGTGTGAGGCCAGAGTTCAAGCAGGCGTCTGGCAAACACATGCCAGACAGTTTCACGTCCCACGTGAACAAACATCAGTGAGGGTCCCACGTGCCCGCTGCAGGTCCCTGAGGTCACCCAACATGTCCTGATGTTGTCCTAGGGTTTTACTGAGGCTCCTTCCTTTGCTGTCCCACCAAGCGGCACAGAGGCTGACGCAGACGGCGTGCACAGCTCCAGGTCACACACTCGGTAAATATCCAGGGAAGGAAGCAGAGGCGAAGGTGACACCGTCATCACGCCCCTTCCACCAAACGGCCCCGGCAGGCCGGCTGCTCCACGTGCGGGAGACAAAAGCTCCGGGTGGCCTCCCAAATCCGCTCCCTTCCTTCTCTGGATAAATCCGGCACCTCCTCCCTGGCAGCTGCTGCGCCCACACCCACATTTCCGATAACAGGCCGCGGTTATTGTTAGCTTTTCAGTTTTAATACAGACGTGAAAGGGAATCGGTGATAGTGATACCGTGGGGCAGTCTACATCCCACAGGGCAGTTACGGGGAAACTTCTCATTCAGATTTTTTACAATTTAAAATGAAACCTGGAGATTACTTTTTCAGTGGCAAATCCTGAAACCCCGATCTGTCAGTAATGCAATTCCTGAGGCTGAGCTGTGAAGGGACTGAGTAGAGTAGACTTCTTGACATTAATATAGCAACATGTCAAATAAAGCTTGGTCTGAACGAGCCACGCTTCCTTTTAATGTACTGAGCCCTTCGGAGACTCTCAGGTGGGGCTCCCGGGGGCCGGTGATTTTCAGCCTGGGATTTCACACCACTGATGGAGTTCATTACCATGGACCCGGGGAGAGAGGCATGCATACATTGTGTACACGGAAGAGAAGGTGGCTGCCGGGAGAACCTGGGCTTTCTTACAGCCCCGCCATGGCAGCGCCTGCATCTGGGCACATGGGCCCCCTCAGCTTCACCTGTGTCATCGGCCTGAGCCATCACCTAGCTGCCAGAGGACATCATTAGCCAGTGGGGGCCACCCAGCCCAGCCCAGCCCGCAGAAGGTGAACCACAGCTGTGCCCCTCCGGGCCCCCATCTCTGTGATTTTTATTGTTTCACTTCATCCATTTTCAACCCAGTTGCTGAACTGTGAGCTTGTCAACTGAGTCTGGTTTCCCAGGTTCAATGAATGGCCCAGGGCTCCAGGATCCCTGAGTGGGTCTGGGGACCCAGGAAACCCAATATTAAGCACATTCTTTGCACTCTTTCTGCCGGGGGGGAGGGTCTTAGGTTCCCACCAGCCTCACACAGCAGTCCCTGGACCCTGGAAGGCAGACCTGGGCCCCCGGAGACCAGTGTGGCTCACTGTCAGCTCTCACCCTCAGAAACTGCCCTGCTTGGCCAGCAGGCTGCTGATCAGGTGGTCCACACACCCCATGGGGTCAGACAGCCCTATATCCGCAACACCCCCACCAGCCAGTCTGTGCACACCAGGGTCTGAGCTAAATCCTGGCACCTTGTACTTGTGGGACAAGAGGGGACAGGCACTAAGGGTCACCAGGCCTGGGTCAAGGCTTGTCACAGCTGAAAAAGCAGCTCTGCTTCCTCACAGAAGCCTTCCCTTCAGCCCTCTCCTGGGCAGCAGAGCTCGGCCAGAAAAGCCTAAATCCCTCTCATGGTGGCTGGACAATCTCCACCAGCATCTCAGGACAGCAGCAGGGGCTCAGGGGCACATGACACTCAGAGGGGATGTTACAAATGCCCAGAGGTGAGGGGGAATCTGGCTACAAAGCACGTGGCCAGACTCGCTGAGCTGGAACAATCAGGCAAGTTCACCTCCAGCACATAGGATGACAGTTATCCCTGTGAAAATGCACCAAGGAACAAAAACTGTGACCGAGGAAAAGTGGTTGGCCTGCCATCTGCAGAGTGCACGCTTTGGACCCGCCATGCCAATGACAAAAGCCCAGAAGGCACAGCCCATACCTGTGACATTTACCATCATCCCTCCACAGCCCCCAGCCTGGCACAGGGCCGGCCATGCAGGAAATGTGCGACCCAAGGTTGTTGGCAGGATAGATGAGTGACCAGCCCTCACCCCCTGTCATGTGCTCCCTGTGTGCACCCCACGATTAGCCTGTCAACTCCTCACACTGCCCCCAGGAGGACAGCTGTGATCATTATCGCCCTTTGAAGAGATGAGGAAACTGAGGCACAGAGATGTTAAGAAACCTACCCATATCTCATGTATCGAGAGTTGGCAGAGCTAGCTGATAAACATACAAGAAGCCAGATTATATAGGAATTTCAGACAAATGATACACCTTTTATAGAATAAGGATGCCCCAAATACTGCACTAGATGTACTTATACCGTAATATTATTTGCCATTTATCTGATATTCTGATTTCATTAGGTCTCCCGTCTATTATTTTGTGATCCTACAGGCAACAAGAGCCTTGAACCCAGGTCCAGATCCAGAGTGTGAGGCTCTGAGCTCTGCTCTCTCTGGAGGAGTCAGGGCTACAAGGGAGTCAGCAGTGTATCTGGGTCTCCGCTCTGGGGGACCCCAGGGGAGGAAATGGAGAGTCCACAGGGAGATGAAGACATGCCCTTCAGCTGTGGCTGAGTCGCCTCTGCCATCCCTACCAAGATAAAGGGATAGGAGGGCAGGAAGGGCACCAGGTGGGTGGGTTCAGTCCATGGGGTGTGGAACTGCAACTGGGCCCCCCCAAAGCGTGAAGAATTGACCTGGGCAGAGACCCCTCTAGGTTCAGCTCTCCAGGACAGCCCTCTGCAGGGGAGTTGGACTGTCATCTGCCTGCTGGGCTTTGTGTCCGGAAAGCATTCATTGTGTGCGTGAGGGTGAGCAAACATGCTGGGAGAGTGTGCAGGCTGCTCTTTCACCAGATGACAACATTTCTGGAGGACAGAGCACTGGCTGAGCAAGACACCCAGAGCTCTGTACTCCCACAGCACTGAAGACTCCAGGTAGAAATGAAGAATTGAAGCATTGCTTGAACCTGCTAGTGGCTCCCAAGACCAAACAGTAACCCCTTCCAGACCCCCTCCCCACTGGTCCCCTTGTTTGTAAACCTGTCCACTTGATCATCTGCTCACTTTCACATCAGGCTGACGGTGCTCCTCTGTATTGGAAAACCAGGCCCTTTAATAGCTGTGCTGATTAAAAAAAAAAAAAAGTGACTTCCGTTTCCCCAGCTCTCTGGGAATGAAATTAGTCCAATTACATTTCCCTCTCCTGTTAAATTCTCAGCCTCCACTATCTGCAGATCAGCTGAGCTGCAGAGTGGTTAAAAATGTCCAATTAATCAAGGGACTATAAGAGTCGCCAGAACATTCTAGAGTTCCTGATTGCCTTTGACCAGGGTAATTAAAAAAAAAGGAGGTTTAAAAACTTGACCACCCCTTGAAACATTCTGACCCCAAGGCAAGGTTAAGGAGGCTGCAGCCAGGAGTCTAGAGCAGCTGTCAGCGAAAGCCTTTTAGGGACATTCTGGTGCTTCTCCAACCCAGCTCAGCACAGCCTGCATGCAGGCCGGCTTTGTTTCTAGACATGGCCCCTTGCAGGGCATGTTGAGGGGGTGGTGAATATGAGCAGATCGGCCTAGGGTCCCAGGATACTGGGCAGGAGCTGATAGCCAGCCAGGTACTTAGCCAGTGACTCTGCATTACAGTTAAATGTAGAGTTTACTTTCTCTTCAATCCCAGTTCAAAGCCAACATCTTCCAGACCATCTTTCCAGATGGCTCCAGAATATTCTTGACCACCAACCACTACCTCTTCAGGAACTAGAAGCATCTTAAATCTCCAGATGTGCAAACGTAACTCATCATAGGTACATTCAATTCTTCCAGAATTTGCTTTAATTTTCTCGAGACCTAAAGGCTGCATCTCCCTTACCTATCCTGCCCCACAGTTTTGGTTAGGTTATGTATATATAATGTCTTCTGTCCCTGGATGGAGAGGCTTCAGGAGGGCAGGGCCTTTAATTCACTCGTAGCCACTGGTATCTGATTCACTAAGTTCCCCCCATGCCCAGAGCTTTGCCTGCCACGTTGCAGGTGCACAGTACGGCTGCTCAAGCCTGCACTCAGCCTTTCATTTATTCAGCCTGAGCTCACAGAGCTCCCCCTGGAGGCTGGAGGCTGTCCTCGCCACAGGAGACAACACACAACACAGTCTGCCGCTGGGGAGCCAGGGATAGCTTTCTAGAGGATTTAGCCCAATCTGGGCAAGGGCAGGTGACAGGGCAACCTGACCTCTAAAGGCATAATGACATGCAAGAAAAGAGACCCCATGGAGATCTGAAATCCATCCATTGTGAAAAAAGGAAAGGATGGTGGGTTTTGCTCATGAGGGTGGGCAACGTGCAGAAGCCGGCAGGAGCTTCACAGGAAGGACCTGAGACCCTGAACACAGCCCCAAGCCACAGAGGGGGAAAAGAGAAGCCCGGGGTTGTTGCAGACATGCCCAGGCTCACGGTGTCCGCCAGTGGCAGGTATAGATCCAGACTCAGTGCAGACTCAGCCCTGCGTCCCTCAGCAATTTCTGAACCTCACATTGCCCCCAAGGGAGCTGGCTGTCGGGGGACCCGTGGATGTAATGGCTCTGAGGTGTCAGCCCAGGGAGGACAAGCTAACTTAGACATGCACAAGAGCACGTCCTGGCCAAGGGAGGAGGGGGAGGAGTCAGGGGCAGCTATGAGCCACATGCACGGCAACGCAGCTTCTAAGCTCCTACCGCTCAGAGACCCACTCATGATCCTTGCTTTGTGGCAGTAACCAGCAAAATCCTTTCTATAAAGGAGGTCGAATCATATCTGCCCACCAAGCTCAGAAATCCTACCAGCCAGAGGTCTAGCTCAGGCTGCTGGGTTCTCCCAGAGCAGAGGTGGCACCAGAGGCGAGTTGCTGGGAACTGTGGCCTCTTGCTGCAAAGAAAATTATTCTCCCTCCACCACGCCTCGCTCATAATCCACATGAAATTCCACAATGAAATCCAGGGCAGAAGCGAGGCACACGCAGAACATCCAAGGGAAGTCAGCC
Organism: Galago senegalensis; assembly: GCA_963575145.1. Taxonomy (NCBI): domain Eukaryota; kingdom Metazoa; phylum Chordata; class Mammalia; order Primates; family Galagidae; genus Galago; species Galago senegalensis. The sequence goes on along the minus strand of CAUYTI010022674.1, from coordinate 18,974 downwards.
AACCTTGGACCAACCTCATGGCTGGTCCCATTACAGGCTCTGGCTCTGCCCCTGATCCCTCATCCCAGCAGGGCTTTGTGAGCATTTGTAAGCCCCCGGTCCAGCACCAAGAGGAATCAGAGACATCTGTCCACCCTGGCTTTGAGAAGAAATGGCCCGTGCATGTGTGCAACATAAAAGATGTTCATGGTAACATTTGTGATTCCTGCAGAGCTCCCACCCCCTGCCCCCAGCACCTGTGGAGTATGACACTGACCCTGAGGACCCAAGGGCCCTGCCCCACAGCTGTGTCCAGCACAGGCGTTAAGAGGCTCATCTGTTAGCCCAGGTCCTTCCACATCAATCTCCCAAACCTGCCTGTCTGAAGATCCCTCACGCATGGTGAGAAGATCCCTCCCGGCTGGGACGTGGGCAGGATGCCTGCCCCACCCCATCTCTGAGCTGTTCAGGCTCCTCAGCTCTCGGGCTGTTGCCAGTCACACTCAGAGCCCTGCTCTGTGAGTCCTCCAGCCTCTATGTGAGTGCTCCCACTGGGCTCCTCTGTTCTCCAGCTGCACTTTGTTCAGAATGCTCCCTCCTGCTCTGTTCTCCTTCCTCCTGAGTGCTGCCTCCCTGCCCTCTGAGTGCTCCCACCCTTCCCTCTGAGTACTCCTACCCTGCCCTCTGAGTGCTGCCTCCCTGCCCTCTGAGTGCTCCCACCCTCCCCTCTCTGTTCCCCAGGCAATCTATAGCCCACACCCAGTGGCCAGTGAGGAGGAGCCAACAGCACTGGCTGCAGAGGCATCAGATGTCCTCTCCACAGAGAAGTGGCCTGGGCCTCCAGCCCTGGGGCTCGTGTCTCAGACTGGCAAGACAAAGGCCTTTGAAGGTTTCTCAGGAGCCCCTTCTCCGTGGCCTTGGAAGACCCCAACCGAGAGGGCTGCCTCCAGGGCTCAGAGACCACCGCAGTTGAACCTCACTTGATATTATGTGCAGTAGCTACAGGATGAGAGCCTCCAGGAAAAGTCTCAATGTAAAATGCATAATCTGTCACAGTGCCCGTGTGAGCAGAAGAATGCCCCCCAAAAAGGTCTATGTCCTCATCCCTGTGGGGGGGATGTCACCTAACATAGCAAAGGGGCGCTCAGGTTGCAGATGGAATCAAGGCCACTGTCAGCTGACCCTAACTCAGGGACACTGTCCTGGGTCATCCAACAGGTGCAGTGTAAGCACAGGAATTCTTAAACAGGGAAGGGGGCAGCAGGAGGGAGTCAGAGCCAGGTGATGGGGGAAGAGCACAACCCACATCTGGGTGTGAAGATGGAGGAGTGCCGTGGCCATGGAGGTGGGCTGGACGCAGACTGTCCCCATCACCTCCATAAGGAGCACAACCCTTCTTCACCTTCAGTGAGACCCTCTGAGCCCCATGCTGGACTTCGGATCCCCAGAATGGCAAGACCATAAATTTGTGTTGGTTTAAGCCACTAGGTCTGAGGTCATTTGTTGTAATAGCAACAGAAACTCCCACGGTGCCCAGCACCACGTCACTCGGGAGGAGAACCTGTCTGCTGTGGAAGACACGTCATACAGGCACAGGCACCTCTGGACAGAGGCAGCCTCCACACCAACCAAGGATGCTAAGTCACCTGTCAGCTTATTAGGAGTCTGACACACCCACATTCTAAGCCAGTCCAGCCACCTCCTGGTACGTGATCCTGGACAGTTCCCTGCTCCTCTCTGAGGCTCAGTTTCTGTCAACGGAGAACCTGGTGGCACACAGGTTCTGCGAAGAGACTAAATGTGGGTATGTGTATGATGCTTAATGTCACATGTCAACTTGGCTGGGCTAGGGGATGCCCACATATTTGGTCGTACATTCTGCTGGGTGTTTCTGGAAGGGTGTTTTTGGATAAAACTAACCCTAGAACAGGCAGTGAGGACAACAGGTGGCTGCCCCTCCTGGAGGGCAGGGGCCTCATCCAACCAGGCAAAGACCTCAATAAAACAAGGCATCTACCCCACACCTGAGGGCGGGAGGCTCCTCCTGCCTGACTGCCCTTGCCGGAGCCGTCAGCACCTTCCTGCCTTTGGACTTGAAGTGAAATGTCATCTCCCTGGTTCCCAAAGCTGCAACATTCACGCTGAAGCAACAGCATCAGATCTCAGGGACTCCAGCTTGCCACACGCAGATCTGGGGACTTCTCAGCCTCCACGGTCATGTGAGCTGACTCTTTACAGTAAGCCTTTCCCTCTATTTATACATGCATCCTGCCGGTTCTAGTTTCTGGAAAGCCTTGACTAATGCAGTGTGCAATGTGTCAAACCCCCGCCTCGGTGCCAGGCACAGGGACTTGCTCAGGCAACAGTTCAGGGAATGTTGGGGGCTGAATCTCAGTCACGTCTGAGATTCTGTGCTATACTCGTCCCACAGGAAAATCCCAAGGCCGCCAGCCCTGCAGGATACTGGCACACTGTCCAGCTACTGCCCAGATGACACTGTCCCTCGTCCCTCACCAGTAAGAGAAAAAGCAACATGATCTAGAGCTCTGGACACCCTGGGCTAAAGGCTCAGGCACCCAACTGTCCACTCACTACGGCCAACCCTCTGGCCTTTCCACCTGCCTCTGGCTTTGATTTCCCACCTTTGGGTTTCACACCACTATCTTCCCCTAGACTCTTGGGGAAGCTGTGCTGATTCAGTTCCTATCAGACAAGGTCCCCGAGGTTTTGCTCCTGACGTTTCCCTGCCCTGACCCTGCACAGCGCCATGCAGGGCACAGCCTTCCTGCCTTGCTAACCTCTACCCAGGAGCTTGCTTTCTTCCCATCCTCCCCAGGAGCCTCTCAAATTTCTGCTTTTGACAGCATTTCACAGTTGCCAGGCCACTAAGTAAGGGAATAATTAAAAGTGAAAAAAAGAAGAGGTGGAGGAGAAGGAGGAAGAAAGCAGGAAACAGAAAAGCAAACAGAACCACTGCGGCTGCTCCGCACGGCCACGGAGGGCTGGGGGCCGTTCCGCAGATGGGCACGGACATAGAGAAAAATGGGGTGAGCATACCCCCACTGCTGGCGGGTACTCGGAGGGGGCCCCCTCATTCCGCTTCCTTCCATGCAGGGAGGTAACCCAGAGGATGGGAGAGGACAGCTCGGCATTCAGCTCCAAGCAGACTGTACCCTCAAGGAGGCTGCAAACTGTCCCCACACTCAGCTGGCACTCCCGGGCAACCTGTTTCTTGGCACTTTGCAAGGCTACCTGCCCCAGAAGGCCTGCTCGGGCCGCTCCCACGCACACCACAGGCCGGGCACGTGCCTGCTCCCAGCCTGGGGCTGACTCTGGTACATCCAGACGTGTTTTGCTTGGCTTCACTGCAGCCAGCCGTCAACCGTGTTGGGTTCAGACAAGCACCACATGTTTCTCATTCCTCTGAAATCAGTGGGTCCCCAGGGCACATTTGTCCTGCACTGATATCACACATTAAAAATTCACCGCGCCAGCTGCCTATGTCCAAACCTCTGACTCGGCTCTGATTTCAGCCCCAGAGAGCAACTCACCAGAATCTCCCACAGGCCCTTTACCCAGATTCCCCAGTTTCTTACGTTCTGTCTGGTGCATTTTGTCACCCCCCTCCCCCAACGCATCTTTCTAAAAACATTCTCTTGCAGAGCAACAGCCTAATTACCAAAATTGGGAACCCTAACTGAGGTAGAAATGCTGTGATCTGACCCCCAGTGCACAATCAACTTCGTCCCTTGGACCAGCACCAGGCCAGCACCAGCCATCCCCGTATCTCAAGGCTCCTTCAATCTGATGCAATTCCTTAAATTTCTTTCTCTTTCTCGACATGGATGATTTTGAAGTGTTAAGGCTGCTTACTCTTTGGAGCACGCCCCCCTGTGTGCTGGTCTTCATCTTCTCCCCTCCTCTCTCTCTCTCTCTCTCTCTCTGCCCTCATGACCTTGGCCCATGCTGGGCAGAGCTTTGATTTCTTTCCTGGCTAAGGTTGTGTCTGCCCGTTCTCTCCACTCTGAAATTACTCTTCTCGCTCTCACAAATGCATGGGCAGATACTTCGAATTCGTATAAACATCCTGTTCACTGGGCGTGGTGGCTCACACCTGTAACCCCAATGACTTGGGAGGATGGGGCAAGAGAATCACTTGAAGTTGAGAGTTTAAAGTTGCTGTGAGCTATGACACCACAGCACTCTACCAAGGGCAACAAAGTGAGACTCTGTCTCAAAAGATAAAAAAAAAAATAAACATCCTGTTTATTACCAAACTTTCACCTGCTGGATTCAGGGCCCAGCTCTGGTGACTCCCAGAGCTGCGGTGGGGGAGGGGGTGACAAAATATACCAGACAGAACATAAGAAATTGGGGAATCTGGGTAAAGAGCCTATGGGAGATTCTGGTGAGCTGTCTCCCATGGACATCCCACTTTTCTTCTCTACAATTTGGGATTCTAATGTCAGGAGAGAGTTTCCTTTTCAACAGTTTGTTTATTCATTCAAGTATTTATATCGTTCTGGACCCATGGGTCCTATTTCAGCCATTGGGCTATAACCCGTTATGGTTGTTACTTACTGTGGTGCTCATGCTGGCCTAGCCGTGGCCACTGACAGCCCCCCGCAGCCTGGTCTCCAGGTCCTTGTCAGCCTCTGACTGCCCATCATGCTTTGAATACTTCTCAGATTCCTGATGCAACAAGACGCTCTCATTCTTCCTGTGCTCCCATCATCACACAGGTTACACGGGCGTGAGCTGACCCCAAGACAGCAACCCTCAGGGGGACCCGGCCCCACAGCAAGCTCCTGGCAGGGAGAGAGGTGGCTATGGGGTCAACTCTCTGGAGCTCTTTCTCGGTTCAACTGAGGCTAAAGCAGGGCCAGCTCCACAGCACCCTAGGCCCTGCCAGCACTGACATTTGAGAGAAGCTGGTTCATCCATTCAAACAGCCCTTGAAGGGTCTGTAGCTCTTGGAGAATGTCAGGGCTCTTGTTGGGCCCAGGGAAGTCCGTGCCCCCGTTTGCAGCTCCTTGGGGCTGTCGTCAGAAAGGGCTTGAGATGCCCTAGTGTCTTTTAGAAATAGGGTGGCAGAGGCCAGGAGGAGCGGGCGAGGCAGCGATGTTTGTGCTCCACTCCCTCACATCTCCAGGATGAAGGAGAAGGTCCAGCCTCAGGGATCTCGGCCGTGGGAGGAGGACGCCAACAAGCCGCATGAGTCGCCCCCTCTTCCAATTCTCTGATGTCCATCTACAGGTGAAGGTCTGGGGCAAATCCCAGGCCATGCTGACGGGGAAAGGATTTGCTACCTAATGTAATATTATGGCTGTAAATCTCCCCAGTAGCACAACCCATAAAGCTTGGTCTTTATGACCCACTTACTGCACAGACCCTGACTGTTTCTTCATTACTACACAATTATCCCACAATTACTGTTACACTGTTAAGTAAACACTAGCCGGAAGCGGCAATTTCAGGGCTTGTCGATATATAAACAAACACCCAAGCAAGGCCCTGCAGCTCAAGGATGGGACAGGACAAGGTGCAGGTGGTTGGAGCCTGGGACTTGGAATCTAAGACTCACCAGGCCCGTCTGCTGTGCAGGTGGACCCCGGGGGCCAGGCCCCCACACCCAGCAGGGTGCACAAGCTGTGGGTGGCAGGAAGACGGAGTGCCAGGAAAGCAGGTAGCACGGGGGCCCCCCATCAGCACAGTGGCTGCTGGGGGATTCGGGTGAGGGCTGGGGCTGGTGCAGCACTGGCACGCAGGGGTCCCCTCCTTACATGCTGCTGGGGCTTTTCTTGTGAGCAGGAGAGCTTGTGGGTAAAGCTCAGAGAAACAAGCAAACTCTCACAGTGTTTTGGTATGTTTTTTTAAGCGAGGGTGGTCATAGCATGTTTATTTATAACAGCCCCCAGACTGGAAGCAGCCCTGCAGTCCAGCAGCAGGAGTGCGGATTTACAACTGTAGGACATTCATGAAGTGGAGTCCCCACCAGGAGCCAGGGAACTGCTGACACACCCCGTCCCACCCCACGGCGCAGCACAGCACGGAGAATCTCAAAAACCTGCCGACATCCCAGAGAAGCAGGGAGCAACAGAGCCCCAGCTGGAAGCTTCCAGACCTAGGATATTCTAGAAGAGGTGAAATGAATCTCGGATTTTAAAAACTCAGACCACTGCTTCCCTGGTGGGGACTGAGGAGAAAAAGGCAGGGGGAGCTTTCCGGGCAGTTGAGATGTTCTGTGTCTTGGTAGGAGTTTCGGTTACACGTGTGTGCGTTCATGAGACTCGTTAGAGAGAAGTGCCTAGATTTGAGTTTCCAGAAAGAAGCCACTGGGGTGACAGGGCTGAGACCACATGGTCTTGTCTTCAGAAAACGTCCCACTTGGGCCAGCTCATGAGTGGTCACCATAGGACAGCCTCCTGAAGGGCACAGCTAGTCATGCTACAAAAAAGTCACTATTCCAACCTCTTCTGTGCCCACCCTGGGCCAGGATTTGGTGCTACAGATGGGAGAGGGGATTCTGGAGATCTCAGGGCTGCTCCGGCTGAGTGCCGGCTGGAATTTGAGCTTTGGGAGCAGGGCTCTGAGACAACTCAACGCCAGAGCTCAGGCACAAAGACCGCATTCCTGCACTCCACACTACGGCACTTCCTCTTTCTGAAGCTTTTCCATATCTCCTTCCTCACTCTGTTCCCCCAGGACGGCACCACCAGCAGTTGGGACAAAGGGCTTCGTTTTGTTGACGGTACCAACATGCAGAAGAGCTACACGAGCACAGCCAGGATGGACAGCAAATTAGTGGCGTGCTGAGACAAAAACCCAAGCTCTGGCTCCTCCCACGCCTCTTAAAAAGTAAAAGATAAATTCAAAAGCAAGCTAGATGGAAACACAGTTCTGTGCTCTAAAGCAAGATGTCCTCCTCATCTGCGGGAGGCAGCAGAGCAGACATCCACCTCCTCATCCCCAGAACCCACACGCATGTCAGGTCTCAAGCCAAGGGAACTAGTTGACCTTGAGTAGAGATCACCCTGGATCATCTGAGCGGGTGCAGTGTAATCCCAGGGCCCAAAAGGTGTAAGAGGAGGGCAGTAGGGTCACAGCCGGAGAAACGGTGAAATAGCAGGTTAGAAAGACTTGGCATCCAGGGCTGGGTGGGGGACATCCAGCTGGGTGGAGGGCAGAGCTTTGCAGATGGGGTGGGGCTCTGCAGGTGGAGGGTGGGGCCCCAGCCAAGATGCTCAGTGGCCACTAGAAGCTGAAGTCCCCAAGCCCTTGGAGACTCCAGAAGGAACACAGCCCTGTCCACAGCGCAACTGAGCCCAAAGGGACCGATTTCGAACTTATAATCTTTAGAATTACAAAGTAACACATGTGCTGGTATGAAGGCGTGGTGTTTGTTACAGCAGCAATCGGAAGAGTTAAAGCCGTACAGCCTCTGAAACCTCCTACAACAGGGTGAAGGAGGCTTGGGCTCAGCTGCCTTGGCCCCTTCCCCACAGAATGCTCTGGGCTCACTCAGCCAAAGGCCCTGGCATCCCAGGCTGACACCAGGGAGTCCCAGCGCATCCCCCCAGACCCCACTTCCTAACAAGGCTGGGGGAGTCGCTCCTCTAGCCCCCGCCTCAGGGCTGCCTCCTCTCTGACCCCATGTTCCTTCAGAGAGTTGGGAACTGGGCACCCAGTGGCGTCTGTTTGCAATTAATGAAATGATTACCAAGCACAGATTGCAGGAAGAGCAGTATTGCTTCTTATAATAACATCTTCTCACAGGCTACTTTGCAACGCATCTGTTTGTGCCCACTGTTTAAATTGAACATACGCTTTTAAAAATTCTATTTGCATTATCTTATCGAGCAATCATTCCCTGGAACATCATAAAACAAACATTAATTAGGACTCCAATTGGTGCAATCGCCTCAAAAGCTCTCAACCATACTACAGGCCATTCCATCCTTGGGACTTCATTTTAAGAAAGTCAGTAACAATCAGCCAGTATCTCCAGCATGGAACTTGAATGCTCTCTGGAGCCTTTGGCAGAGAAGGGACACAGAGTATGGGGACCCGGGGTGACAGGGAACAGCCCAAGATACAGATCAGGCCTGCCAGTGGTGAGGAAGACCTGCACTTTAGCTGGGACACGGGGCCATGTGACCACACACACATTTACAACACACCTTCCCTGCCCACCCACACAGACTACTGTCCCACTCTAGAAGTCCCAGCCCTTGCCCCTTGACTGAAAGACACTGAAAGAGGCACAGGTTTGAGAATCAGATAGCTGGGGTCTTCTCTGACCATCTGTCTCTTCATCTGTAAGAATAGTCAGGATATCCATGGAGTGACCAGCTCAGCCTGGCTTGCTTTCTTATCAGCCAGTTCTCCCAGCCCCCACTAAATGATAGCATGAAGCTGGGAGCTGGAGCCACCCTTGTGACTTCTCTGGGGTCCCCAGCACATCGGAGTTGCTTGTTTAATCTCAGTGAAGAATTCAGGCAAACTCAACGGGGCGTCTCCAGAATGTGCTGCAGGCACTTCTGTGACATTCTGGTTTGTGGTGACTTTCTGTCGTGTGTGAAGCACGAGCACCAGGGAAGGCAGGGAGGTGATGCCTGATCCTCACCTGCCACAGGGTCAGACAGCACAGCCCAGGGGCAGCCAGGCCAGAGAGAAGACCCTGACAACCCCAGACCGGACTCCAGGCCAGGCAGCCCCTTTCCCTGAGGACGATGTGCCTTGCAGGGCCAAAGTCAGACCTCGGAGGCAGCTTCAGTCCAGCCCTGACATTCAAACCTGCTGCTTCAGACAGCCCCAGCCATACACACTGCAGCCTGCTCTGACCCATGTAGCCCAGTGAGACCAAGTTCTTTATAATGTGTGTCTGTGTTCAGAGGGTGCCTGTTGTCCCACGGGTGATACATTTAGAACAGGAGGGGACTGCTCTCTGCTATTCCCCTCCTCTCCTTCCCTGAGGCCTAGAATCAGAGTTACCTACAAGTTATCCTTCCTCCCTCAGAGGCACCGGCAAATCTGAGCTATGCTGACCAACTGTGCTGGGTTTTATGGGGCCGAAGGATTTCCTGGCCTGTGGGAATTCCACTGCCCAATCTAAGTAACTCCAGCAAACCAGCACAGCTGGTCACCGGCTTTAGGGACCAACTTCAAATGCAGCTTCCAGAAAACATAACCAAGGGGCATTGATCCTTCATTAAACTTAACTTGAGTGAGGGCTGGTTCCCTTGCTATTTCAGGGAGCAGACGCGTTCTGATAACTCGCGTTTGCTTGCAGGCCAACGGGAGGATCTAGCGAGCTCCCAGGGCAGAGGGGCTGAGCTCCACCTGAAGGACAGCTGGGAAGATCCCTCCGGGAAGCAGGATCATCCTGGAAACCAGCAGGGCCGTCAACCCAGAGAAGCTGCTGGTTCCCCACCTTAAAGAAGAGAATCTCGGTCTGTAATGAGCTCTGAGGCGTAAGCTGGGAGAAAAACAAGTCTTAAACATTCTCCTGCTAAGTAAAACATTTCATCTTATTTTTCTAAATCATCACTGTCCATTTCTCCCAAGTTTACCCAGAAAATAATGATAATAATAATGCGATCTTTTTACCAATGTCTTTCCCCAATGGCGGGAAAATGACAAGCAGCCCATGTTGTGTCTCCACCACTCCACAGCACACCACGCCTCAGTGGCTGAGTTATTTTCGTTATATTATATTTTAAAAGAGAGAAGCTGTCACCAGAGGGGTAATTGTCCTTGGACGTAATCCTGTCTCGAACAGAGCTGAACTGCCCTCACTTCATTAAGTGCAAAGCCTCTACCTGAGAAAATCAATCGCAGCCTAAATCATAAAGACAAAAATCAATCCCCGCTATGCATCCCAGGCCGCTGTTCCCAGGAGCACATCGAGGGCTGAGGGGCTGACCTCAGAGGGGCCCAGCCCTTTGACCCTCAGGGTGCTGGGACGTTCCGGGGGCAGAGGGCCAAGACAAGAGCTTTTGATCATTGAATTGTCAGAAGCCACCCAAGAGAAGGGGAACCATTTGGTGCCCTGCAAGTGGAATGTGAAAGGATCAAAGCACTGTCTATTTATTCAGGCATTTATTAAGTAGCTACTACAGCCTAACCCTGGGGAAGGCCCAGGGATTCAGAATAAAAAACCCAGCATCTGTTCTCTACTCCTCTGGAGGGTCTTGATGTGGTGAGGAAAACAAACAGCTGGCCACTTGGCGGGAATAGGGCTGGGAGACACAAAGGGCCACATGGATGGGAGTGGAGGGAAGGGGCAATCTGAATTGGGTCTCGAAGGATGAATAGGAGGTTGCCTGGAAAAACTTCCTAATAGTGTCAGGAATGTGACAAAGAGAAAGGGCTAAATCCCCCCTTTCTATGACGTCTGGAAAGTTTGGGTTCCCAGCACACTATGGCCAAAACCCAGTTGCCACTTCTAGGCAGTTCTTCCAGTCCTAATCTGCTCTGCTACCTCAGGGGGGTGAGTAGGTCAAATCAGAAAGAAACATGAGAGTCCTCTTAAGGTCTCTCACTTCAGCCAAGCACGTGGCTCCTGCCTCTTCTCTTCTGGGGACGATTTGGCAAACCTAACATGCCTCAGAGGGTCCAACCTCGCCAGCTGCTCAGTCTCTTCCCTGCTTCTCTCATTCCCTAACCTGAGTTGCCAGGAATTTTCTCCTCATGTGGGCAGCGTTCCCTAAGTGCCAGATGCTTTGCCAGGCGTGGAGGATACAGACCCTCAGGAGTGATCCGCAGGATCCCTGTCATTTGGCAGGTGTGCAGGGAGGGAGGACACCTGGTCCACCTGGGAACATCTGGGCAGGCTTTTCTCAGAGGTGACTCCCACCGCCCACAGTAATTCCTGCACTGGAAATTGCCTGTGAAGCGTGGAGGTGCTAAGGCAGATCCAGGGCCACACCTGGCCCCTACGCAGTGCACTGCACCGTCTGAGCCCATGACAGCCCTGAGGGACAATAGCAGCCAGGTGTTACGGATAAGGAAACCAGCTTGCTGAAGCCAAGTCACCTTCCCAGCCCTGACCACTGGGGGATGACAGACACCTCCAGGGAAGAAAGAGGAACAGTCAGCACAGGCAGGGACAATTGGTGGGGCCAACACTGGCTGAGCCTCAGCAACCTTGGCCAAGGACAAGCATACTCACTCCCAATCAGACAGGCTGCCCTCTGGCCACACCCGAAGCAGGAGCTGCTTAGCTGTCCCCTGGACACCTAGCCACACATTCCACAAGCATTCATTGGGTACCTACTCCAAGCTGGGTCAGTCCCACTGCCCAGGCCCTGTGGGAAGACATACACCCCTACCCTGACAGGTCCAGCACTGGCCCCCCTAGGACTGTGAGGCTCAGCATGGGGTCCCCGGATCAGGACAGGGGTCAGCCCTTTTAGCCGTTCCTGATGTATATATACACTACAGGGCCATTCTGCATAGCACGTTCACCTGTCAGGAAAATGGAACCCCTACCCAGCCCCAAGAGGACAGCAAGAGGGAAATGACCACCAAGAGGGGGATGACCACCAGGAGGGTCAGAGGTCTTCCATGCTTTCCGCACTGGCTCAGGTCTTCATGTTTAATAGGAGTGGCCAGTCCTGTCCCTCCCAGGGTCCCACTCTTACGATGCAAATGTACCGCCTGGAAAGTATTACCTAGCAGTAGAGACCATGGGTGGTGAGGGCAGGAGTGAGAGGAAAGGAGGCCAAGAGGCCTGGAGACCCTGGGACCTCCAGGCTTCCAGAGGAGGTGTAGCTGGGGTTAGGGTTGGGGTTGGGACTGGGGTTAGGGTTGGGTTTGGCCAGAGGGGACCAAGCTGGAGGGGACATGATTGGCAGCCAACACATAGCACCTAAGTGCTCTTAGAAACTGGGTCTCTGGGTCTCCCAGCTCCTAGCCTGCACCCTCCTGCCAGAGGCCATCTGAGGAACAGCCCGCTCTTTGATGGCATAAACACTTGTCCCTGTTCTATCTTTCCCAGGAGACCATCAGCGAGGGCAGGGCCGGTCCCATTCACGGCTGCACCTCAGGGCCCTCAGCAGCACTGTCAGAGACTGTCCAACACACAAGTGGACACAACAGCTCGGCAGCCAGAGGTGTCATCACCACCAGGCAAAGCACGAGCCCCGTCTGTGGGCAACTGCGGAGAAAGTGAGGGTGACCAGCAGGGTCAGACAGGGCCACCGCCTTGAACTTGGTTCTCTCTTTTGCTCTCCTTGCCAAATGGGAAAATAAAACGCCCAGCTCACTTGGCAGAAGTCCTTATGGCTTGAATTGACTCCTGCTGCTGAGAGGCACAAATAGGTTAGGATGAATAATGAGGGCTCAGTAGCTGGAGTCAGCGTGAAGACTCCTCGTCAGGTCCCGGTGACCTTGCACCTCTCTTCACAGTCCAGATCACTGACCCTCTGAGACCAACCCCAGGGGAACTTTATTCACATTCCGGGGTTAATTATCAGCAAAGAAGGGCAGAACCATGGCGGAGTGGTTCCAAGCCTGAGCCTCCTCCTGGTTCACAGGCTCTCCTGTGGCCTGGAGCCAGTGACCACGTGCTCCGGGGCACCCCCTTCCCTCTATTTAAGCTACCAGCCCCTGCCTCTCTCCCATCACTCATTTTTTTCTGGTATGAGGGACACTGGTTACAGCAACGTTCCAGAATGCTCCTTTCCTTTCCACACACTGCCTCATTCCAGGAGATGGGGAGCGACTCTGCTGAGGGGTGAGTTCAACTTTAGTTTCTTACTGCTGCTTTAACAAATTACTATGAGCGCTGTGACTTAAGAGGACACAGATTTATTATCTTACCCTTGAGACCAGGAGTTTGAATGTGGGTTGGAAGCCCAGGGGCTCTCAGGGAGCATGTCTTTGCCTTTTTCAGCTTCTGCAAGCTGCCCACATGCCTTGGCCTGTGGCCTCATCACTGTAACCTTGGAGTCTGTTGTCCTACCTCCTGTGACTCTGACCCTCCCAGGTGCCTCTTGTGAGGAGCCTTCTGAGTACTTTACACACCCTGGTGCTCCAGGGTCATCTCCTCACTGCAAGACCCTCAACCCAGTCACACCTGCAGAGTCCCTTTTATAAGGTCACAAACCCACAGGCTCCAGACATTAGGGTGTGGCCATGTGTGCGTATTATCAATCCTAGTGTGTCCAGGGATTAGGGTGTGGCCGTGCGTGGGTATTACTAAGCCTAGTGTGTCCAGGCATTAGGGTGGCCGTGCGTGGGTATTACTAAGCTTAGTGTGTCCAGGCATTAGGGTGGCCGTGCGTGGGTATTACTAAGCCTAGTGTGTCCAGGCATTAGGGTGTGGCCGTGCGTGGGTATTACTAAGCCTAGTGTGTCCAGGCATTAGGGTGTGGCCATGCGTGGGTATTACTAAGCCTAGTGTGGAGTGAGGGAGTAGACAAGACACTCAACACTCCCCAGCCTACCAGGAAGTCAGACCCTCCCACCCCACATGTGGTGACCCCAACGTGAGTGTGACCAGGTGTCACCTCCAATGATGCCCTTTCACTTTTTATCAATTCAAATTATTGGGTCCATTTCCCAAACTTGGGGCAGATGTGGCAAAGTGCATGTCCTGCGTCCACACACTCAAATTTGACTGATGCCTGTTACATTTCTGGGAGTGTAAGAGACAGACTCAGAATGGGATCCGGGACAGGGTGGTGATGCAGACTGAGGTTTCCAGGGTGGTCTCAGCAGGTGGCCTTGACATTAACTTCCCTGACCTTGTGAAAACCCAATCAGGCCCTCTGGCCAGAGCTCAAGGTGTGCCGTGCTAGGCTCAGCCACATCTTGACCTCAGCTGGTCACTGCAGCTTACAGAGGCTTTAACTGCAGACAAGTGGCTATTTTTTAGCAAGTGTGGACCTTCTCTATCCCAGGCGGGATATGGCTTTTTTTAGCAGCACAGTGAAGGCTCGGCTTTGATAACAGAGTCTTTGGGTACACAGACTTGAAGGCATCAGGGAATGGAACCATTCTGGGGGGGGGAAGGTCTGATGGCCTGACTTCCTTATCTTTCTTTGAGACAGAGTCTTACTCTGTTGCCCAGGCGACAGTGCCGGGCACAGTCAATCTCAAACTCCTTGGCTCATGCCATCCTCCCTCCTCGGCATCCCAGAGTGGTAGGATTTCAGGTGTGAGCCAACAAGCCCAGCCAAATTTCCTTATATTTATTTTAAACATGCCAAGTTTTTAGACCAGTGGTTCTCAACCTGTGGGTCGCGACCCACAGGAACTATATTAAAGGGCCATGGCATTAAGAAGGTTGAGAACCACTGTTTTAGACAAAGCTTCATTTCTTTAATCAATTACAAATCAAAGACTCATTAAACCCACCTTTAACCTATGCCCTGAGATGTCTTTTTAGGTCACACCAAGGTCAACCTGTCCATGCGATCCCTGTCTCCACAGATGCACAGAATAACCCAACCCAACCAAGGACACTTGCTCAAGGCTTCCTGGGCATGGCTCTCCAGGCCATGGTCACACATATTGGGCTCAGAATAAACTTATTTACATTGTTTTACAGAGTTGCAGTTCTTTTCCTTGACAATGGCTTTAGAGCTCTGAGGCCCCAGCTGTGACTTCGCCTGTAGAAGGCATGAAGATGGGCCCGAGTCCAGCTGAGACACTTGGAGCAGCCTCCCAGGAAGCAGGCAGGCTGGAGGCCCACTTCAACTCCAAGGGTAAGAAGACAGGACCACGGGGCTGCCCCTGCACCTTCAGAGGGACCAAGGAGGAAGGCAGTGATCTGAGAAAACATGCCAGGCAGACGTGACGGAGAAATGAGACTTTGAAGGTCTATCTGCTCATGAAGTGAGGGAAATGAAAACTGTGAGCCTGGGTTGCACCAATATTAAAGAGTTGTATCCAGGTAACAGCTCCAAGGGGGCCTGAGAACCTGTGATTCTTACCAATTGGAGGAGATGAATGTCAGAGGCTAAGTGACCTGACTGCCCCAAAGGAACGGGAGCCAGGACACACTTCAAACTGTATGTGAGAGTGACAGCAAGGGCGACCAGGGAGTCCCCCATCTGGTGAGCTGCAGGGATCTAGCCAGCTCTTAGCATGGACGGCAGGCAGGTGGGCTTCCTGTGCATGCCCTCACTGTCAGTGTTGGTGCAGATGGTCTCAGCATCTAGGAGGGATCCAGAGAGGAGATGCTGTGGCAGGGAGGACCTGAGCATGCCTCCCTCCCACTGCCTGGGTTCAAATCCAGGCTCTATCCCCTAGTGCTGTGCAGCCTTGGGCAAGTCACTTAACTTCTCTGTGCCTCAATCTCTTCACCTGTAAAAATGGGGCTAATGATCTTCTCTGAATTGCAAGGTTAAGAATTAGACAAATTTGCATTTGGAAAGCATGCAGGAAAGAGCCCAGCATGTAGTACAGGCCCTCCAACGGTCCTTGAGTGGACATCAGGAAGATAGGCCGCTCAGGGTGCCCATGTACTGAGACCAGGCCTAGTGGGATGAGATGCTGGTGCAGGATTTTCTAAATCAGGAAGGTGATGAGAAGTTTTTTTTTTTTTTAAGCTGCAGTTTTGGCAGGCTTAAGACTTATTGATTTCATATTTCTCACTACAGGAAAGAATCCAGAGGAATATGTTAGAAAAACAAGTGCCTGGTTTAGCAAACAAAGGGAGCCGACAAGGAGGGCCCTGCGCGCTGGCAAACACAGCCAGCCACACACTACAGGGACGTAGTTGAAGCTAAGAAGCAGGTCAACTGCTAGAAATTTCCCCAGCCACCTCAAGAGGTGAGGGAGATCACGGAGACAGACACACCAGCGCTGGGCTGTCCAGCGCAGAGCCTCCAGCCTCCCGTGGCTGTTTCAGCTTACAAAGACATCAATTAAAATGAAATAAAATGTAAAATTCACACATTTAGTCACACCAGACACATTTCAAGTGCTGGTGCTTAAAATATTGGGCGTTGCAGATGGGGACACCCCCACCATCGCAGAGGCCTCCGTGGGGGAGCGCTGTTCTGGCATGAGCTCTCCACGCCCCACTCCTGTGGAAAGACACGGCCAAGAGGAATGAGCTTGACGGGAGTGGCGGGGGCAGGGGTTGTGTCCATGTCCTGCTCATGGCTGCATGGCCCAGCCCCAGGTCAGTACAGGCAGAGTAACAGCTCCCAAACATGTCTCTGTCCTCGTCCCCTGGAAACCGTGACCTTCCAGGGCAAAAAGGACTTTGCTGATGTGATCAAATTAAGGATTTGGAGACAAGGAGATTTTCTTTGATGATCTGGGTGGGCCCAATGTTTTCATTATGGCCCTTTTGAAAAGAGGGAGGTGGGAGGGTTGGAGATGTGGCCATGGGAGCAGAGATAGGAGGGCAGGGGGTTCGGATGACCTCTGGGAGGTGGGGAAGTCATGGAAATGGGCTCTCCCTGGAGAATCTCAGGAAGGAACCAGCCCTGCCCACGCTGTGACTTTAGCCCACTGCCAGCTGTCAGGACTGTTAGGTCGCACCTCTGTGTCATTTTGAGCAGTTAGTTTGGCTCCTTTGCTTCAGCAGCCACAGGGCACTCGTGCGTACCGGTCACACAACACTGCCTAGTAAATACTTGCTGGGTGGACAAATAAATGAGTGATCAACAACAAGAAATATCGCAGAGGCCTCCAACACAGAGAAGCTGAAGAAATAAGCTGTTTTACAAGCACCAGTGGAGGCCGGTCCTTGCTGGGCACCTGCGGAGGCCACCGTGCAGCTGACTGCAGGGGAGGCAGGAGCCATCCCTGGAAGACATGACTTTGGGCCCCAGGGACTCCATTTCAAGAGGCAGTGGGAAATGAAGGGAGAAGCCCCTCCCCAAAGACACTGCAGAGGCTTTGTCACAAGACAGAGCTGGCCCTCTGTCCAGCCCCCGAGGCACCAAGAGCACAAGATAAAGAGGCCCAACCAATACACAAAGGATTATATTCTGGAAGAAAGAAGATGTTTGCTAATTTAGCTCGTGTGCTCTTCTGATCCACTCCAGGAAGAAAAATCTGCCCCGCTCATTTGCAGTCCTGGTCAGCTCCCCAAAGGAGTGACCATTTGCTCTCACCCAGGTGAGAAGGACAGCCCGGAAGAGCAGCTCATGTCACCTAAGGAGGGAGCCGTACCCCCGGCCGCAGTGAGCTGATTCACAGAGAACACAGATAGCCGCGGAAGGACTCATCCTCCGGGGCCCACATCAGCCTCCTCCTGCTGCCAAGGGCCTCCCTGGGCCGTCCGCCACTTCCCAGGTGGGCTCTGGCCTGGGTCAGCCTACAAGGGAGCAGTCAGCTCTAGGGTCGGGGGACCCGATACAGGAGGCACCAAAAAAATTATGCGCATTTTGAGAAAAGAGAAAGCCAAGCTGTATTAAGATTATAACATTCAAACCGTACAGATAACAAAAGATAAATACAAGCCACCTCTTGTAATGGCAGGAGTCAAATGTCGCTTGAGTGTTACCAATGTAATCCATCTTTTTCCTTTCCTAAAATGTGTGTGTGAGTGTGTGTTTGGCGCCCTCTGTATCAGCATGTGCACACGGACATCCCCGAGACACCTACAAAGTAGCTTCTTAGGAACAAAGAGATGAGTTTATTTCCACCTTCCTGCCACCAGGATCTCTCTCCACTGTTCCAGACTTGGGTGGGAACGGTAGGCTGTCGGGGATGAGCACCTGCAAACCAGCGGCATCCAGGCCACCTGGGCAGGGGGCTCACCTGGCATCTGCAGGAAGAGCGGGATGCTAGGACTGAGTATCTGTGTCCCCACAAAATCCACGTGGAAACCCTAAGCCCTAGTGCAATGGTGTTTGGAGGTGAGGCTTCTGGGAGGCACTGGCAGTCCCCAGGTTACGAACGAGATAGGTTCTGTAGGTTTGTTCTTAAGTTGAATTTGTGTGTAGGTTGGAACAGGTATATTGACCTGTTACTTGTAATAGCTTCCATTTGTGTGACTTGTATGTAAGTCAGATATATGTAACTTGGGGACTTAGGGTAACTAGGTCATCAGGGTGGGACTCCCAGGATGGGATTAGTGCCCTTATAAAACCAGCCAGAAGTCTTGGCCTCTCTCTTTCCACCGCAGAGGACACAGCAGGAAGGCAGCCACCACAATCCTGGAAACCTTGCCAAATACAGAATATGCCAGCACCTTGATCTTGGGCTTCCAGCCTCCAGAACTGTGAGAAATAAATTAATGTCTATTGTTTAAGCCACCCAGTCTGTGGTGATTTTGTTACAGCAGCCCCAACTAAGACCAAGAGTTAGGAATGGACAAGCCAGGGGGCCACATCTGATACTGAAGCTGACTTAAACACACAGCTAAATGTAACTGCACTCAGGTGGGATCCCAGGGAAGAGGGTTTGCTCACAGCACCACTGTCAGGACACCCAGTCATGTCACTTGTTGGCCAGGTCATTTCTGCAAACAGAGACCCCCATACTCCGCAGTCTCTGGTATGCACGGGTGTGTCCACCAGCAGTGTGTTTGGCTCCTGGGCAGGCCAGCTCACGTGGCTCACGTGCACCTCCAGGGCCATGGCAGAGCTTCGTCCCTCCCTGATGATGGAGCTGCTCCTCAGCTCTGTGAGGATGCCCTGGATGGGCAGCGTGGTGGGGCTGCCTCATGAATTACTGACACTTGTCCATTTTCTCCAGAGGCTGAGCTGAACTCAGCAACCTTTCATTGTTTAATATTTTGTTACATTTGGGCCCGGTGGCGCTCAGTGCTTAAACGTTTTAGGCAGAAGCCTGGGCTGCTGGCCTGTGGCCCTCCCTCCTGCGGCCAAGCTTCCCTGGCCTTACTCTTCATCAGGAAAGGAGGATGGGGACGAGGTGAGTGATGGGACCGCCACAGTCACAGGGCAGCCTCATTGCTTCCCATTACGTGCAGCTGAAAGGCACTATCTCACCACCACTGGTGTCATTAGGCTGCCGCAGGATTGAATCCAAGGCAATCTGCGTCCCCATTACAGGCAATGAGT